>JAXIVJ010002244.1:0-114529 GCA_036785665.1 Chirona hameri
GATGGATGGATGGATGGATGGATGGATGGATGGATGGATGGATGGATGGATGGATGGATGGATGGATGGATGGATGGATGGATGGATGGATGGATGGATGGATGGATGGATGGATGGATGGATGGATGGATGGATGGATGGATGGATGGATGGATGGATGGATGGATGGATGGATGGATGGATGGATGGATGGATGGATGGATGGATGGATGGATGGATGGATGGATGGATGGATGGATGGATGGATGGATGGATGGATGGATGGATGGATGGATGGATGGATGGATGGATGGATGGATGGATGGATGGATGGATGGATGGATGGATGGATGGATGGATGGATGGATGGATGGATGGATGGATGGATGGATGGATGGATGGATGGATGGATGGATGGATGGATGGATGGATGGATGGATGGATGGATGGATGGATGGATGGATGGATGGATATATATATATATATATATATATATATATATATATATATATATATATATATATATATATATATATATATATATATATATATTCGCTGAGGTAGCGGGACGCGGCGATTTCAACCAAACTCAGGGAAATAATAGAACAGCACATGCCGGAACCGAAAATCATAGTCCCTATTCGTGTCATTTTAAAATTTGACCTGCGGGGCCACTCAAGCTTGCAAAATTACCCCTTTTCCCATGTTAACATGCAGTCACTCAAACAATAATAAGTAACAAAAGGACGCATCAATTAGCTGAAGACTCCGCCTACTGGTGTATAAATGTCTTCCGCAAATTTCCAGAAAGTAGCAATGTGTGACACTCAAAGGTACAGCCTCCAGAGGCTGTCAAACTTTCCAGTTCTTTTCAATATATATATTCGCTGAGGTGGCGGGACGCGGCGATTTCAACCAAACTCAAGGAAATAATAGAACAGCACATGCCGGATCCGAAAATCATAGTCCCTCTTCGTGACATCTTCAAATTTGACCTGCAGGGCCACTCAAGCTTGCAAAATTACCCCTTCTCCCATGTTAACATGCAGTCACTCAAACAATAATATGTAACAAAAGGACGCACCAATTAGCTCAAGACTCCGCTAACTGGTGTAGAAATGTCTTCCGCAAACTTACAGAAAGTGGCAATGTGTGACACTCAAGAAAACAGCTCCCAATTGTCGTCAAACACTTTTGGTTGCTGCTTGCTTTTATAGTCCAGTGAAAAATAATTTAGTGTCGTCACTTCACCTCTGGAGGCTGCACCTTTGAGTGACACACATTGCCACTTTTTGGAAATTTGCGGAAGACATTTCTACACCAGTATGCGGAGTCTTGAGCTAATTGGTGCGTCCTTTTGTTACTTACTATCGTTGGAGTGACTGCCTGTTAACATGGGAGAAGGGGTAATTTTGCAAGCTTGAGTGGCCCTGCAGGTCAAATTTGAAAATGTCACGAATAGGGACTATGATTTTCGGATCCGGCATGTACTGTTTTATTATTTCCTTGAGTTTGGTTGAAATCGCCGCGTCCCGCCAACTCAGCGAATATATATATTGAAAAGAACTGGAAAGCTTGACGGCCTCTGGAGGCTATACCTTTGAGTGTCACACATTGCCACTTTCTGGAAAATTGCGGAAGACATTTCTACACGAGTATGCGGAGTCTTGAGCTAATTGGTGCGTCCTTCTGTTACTTATTATCGTTTGAGTGACTGCGTGTTAACATGGGAGAAGGGGTAATTTTGAAAGCTTGAGTGGCCCTGCAGGTCAAATTTAAAAATGTCACGAATAGGGACTATGATTTTCGGTTCCGGCATGTGCTGTTCTACTATTTACTTGAGTTTTGTTGAAATCACCGCGTCCCGCCAACTCAGCGAATATATATATATATATATATATATATATATATATATATATATATATATATATATATATATATATATATATATATATATATATATATATATATATATATATATATATATATATATATATATATATATATATATATATATATATATATATATATATATATATATATATATATATATATATATATATATATATATATATATATATATATATATATATATATATATATATATATATATATATATATATATATATATATATATATATATATATATTGAAAAGCACTGGAAAGCTTGACAGCCTCTGGAGGCTGTACCTTGAAGTGTCACACATTGCCACTTTCTGGAAAATTGCGGAAGACATTTCTACACGAGTATACGGAGTCTTGAGCTAATTAGTGCGTCCTTCTGTTACTTATTATCGTTTGAGTGACTGCATGTTAACATGGGAGAAGGGGTAATTTTGCAAGCTTGAGTGGCCCTGAAGGTCAAATTGGAAAATGTCACGAATAGGGACTATGATTTTCGGATCCGGCATGTGCTGTTCTATTATTTCCTTGAGTTTGGTTGAAATCACCTCGTCCCGCCAACTCAGCGAATATATATATTGAAAAGAACTGGAAAGCTTGACGGCCTCTGGAGGCTGTACCTTTGAGTGTCACACATTGCCACTTTCTGGAAATTTGCGGAAGACATTTCTACACGAGTATGCGGAGTCTTGAGCTAATTGGTGCGTCCTTCTGTTACTTATTATCGTTTGAGTGACAGCGTGTTAACATGGGAGAAGGGGTAATTTTGCAAGCTTGAGGGGCCCTGAAGGTCAAATTTGAAAATGTCACGAATAGGAACTATGATTTTCGGTTCCGGCATGTGCTCTTCTATTATTTCCCTGAGTTTGGCTGAAATCGCCGCGTCCCGCTAACTCAGTGAGTTTGAGTGACTGCATTTTCGGACGGGTCTGGGGCCTTTCGTGGATAAGATAGGGAAAGTCCAAGGGTATGGCTGTGTTCGTTGCGATGAGGGCTTTCGAATGATTACTGCTTTTAACGTTTTTTATGGATATTTAATACATTTTGGCTGGTAAAGTTTTCCTTCACATATGGTAGCATGAATCTGGGCCGGGCTGAATCTCGGCCGAATGTGGGCCAACTTCCGTTACATATGGTGTAGTAGGTTTTTAATGCCCAAACGCCCGAGTGCTGCCAACTGTTACTGGTGGGGGCTGGTTTGTCTAGTTATCCTGATGTGTTCTATTGGGTGCATATCATATTGCCCAATTACATATTGCCCAACCAATCACAGTGCCCAAATTACGAATTGCCTACATGCTCAGATGTGCTAACGGCTATTTGCCTAACGGCTTTTTGCCCAACGACACGTTGCCCAACGGCCTACTGCCCAACGGCTTTCTGCCCAACGGCTTTTTGCCCAACGGCCTACTGCCCAACGGCTTTTTGCCCAACGGCCTACTGCCCAACGACGTTCTGCCCAACGACGTTCTGCCCAACGACGTTTTGCCCAAGGTACACATTGCCCACAACCATATGTGCTAACGGCTTACTGCCCAACGGCTGTTTGCCCAACGCACACACTGCCTAACCACGTTCTGCCCAACGGCTTTCTGCCCACCCACGGACTGCCCAAAATCAGTAGACCAAAATCCACCGTGTTCTACCGCCTTCTACGCGCCAGCCCACCTGGTGCTGCCATCTGGGAAATCAAGCTTTATTGTAGATGGCAGCACCTTTTCTTTGCAGGCACTGATAATGGCCTGAACACTGAACAGGCCTCAGATATCGCGGAACGGCGGCGCCGTCCGGCCGGCTGGAAGTGCCTGTATTCCGAAGTTGGATCTGGGATCCCAGTGGATCCCTCGGCGTAAAATGCTTGAAGATCGCATCCTCCTGGATGCCCTCGGCGTAAAATGTTTCAGGATTTGGGATCTTTGTGGATCTCTCATCTCAAAATATATCAGGATTTGGGATATTTGTAGATCCCACGGCAGTGGCATCGCCACGGGGGGGGGGGGCGGGTAACTTCCCCCTCCTCCGATTGGGTACCCCCTGAGTTCGATACAGATCCGAGGAGATTTTGATGTCGGACAAAATAGGGGTAGGTTGACCGTGCTTCCAGAAGTTTGCCTCGACACTAAATTTCAGATTTTTACCCCTGGGATTCCAACGAATCTGTGGTGCCCCGGCGCGGTGATGCCCCTTCATGGCCCAAGGGGGGAGGGGGGTCACGACCCCCGTGGCCCCCACCCCTGGATCCGCCACTGGGGTGTTCAAATGCCGCTAAAACTTGCATTGTAACCATTAATTTGTTAATCCCATCAGCACAAATACATTAGGTACAGCTAGGTAATTCAAACGTCAGGTCATATCCTTCGGGGCTATTTTTATCTATGATACAAATAGCATATCATTGCAAGCCTCAGCTGATGCACGCATCGGCGCGACGTCAAACCACGGCCACGTGGAAACAGAGGGGCCGTGACGGCGGATGCCAACAGAAGTGGCACTGATGCCAGCGAACAGTGTACTGTTGTCCTCGACCGTCCCAGCGTCCCAAGCCAGCGAACAGTGTACTGTTGTCCTCGACCGTCCCAGCGTCCCAACTAATTGGTATACCAGTCAAGGACGCACCGGGCATGTGGAACAGGCGCCGCCCCGCAAACGCTAAAACCAACACCGACAGACCAGGTGGCGGCACCTCGCGCAGTGAGGAGGGGATGGCGTCACTGACCGCTGCGTGGGGGATCGGCGCAGGCGCGGCGGCGGATGTGCGGCCCGCACGAACTGATGGACCGGACGGGTGGGCGGGGTGTCGCGGGTCTCCTGGTGGCGATCATGACCAGGGATGTGGGAACCGTGGGGGCGATGGGGCAACTCGCCCCCGCAACTTTGGAGCTGGGGGGGGGGGGGGGGGGCGACGCCCCCACAACTTTTTACACGTCCACTCGACCCTGTATAAGAACAAGGGCATTGTCACCGGAGTTTCAACGGCGGCGCGCAGCTCTGCGAAATTTGGCACAGCTGTTGGGGCATCAATTACCAACACGGTGTGATTTTTTTTCCTCGGGTCATCCCAGGTCAGGTCACCAGGTCAAGTCAAGTGACTCCATATCCAAAAAAATTGCGGTCGTGCCACAGACAAAGTGATTGTGACCAAACGGTTTGAAACTCACATGATATCATCAGCCATCAGGTAATAAGTACCTACAATTCGTCTATCTCGATTTTTATTTTATATCGGTGGCGGGGTGACCTAAGGTCAGGTCTATTTCGTGACCTCCCCATTATAAGTCAATGGGGACAAATTAGAAACACGTATAAATCCATAGGAAATGGCTAAATTTGACCAATTTTCACCAGATCCACCCTCTGGCGGGTCCAGAACGGTGGTTGGGGCAGTGAGGGGGGGGGGGGCACAGGTGGTTTGGAGGCCAAATCCCAAAAAGTTTCACACAATTCTGAAACTCATCGGATTTCGCTTGCTTATAAGTGCTGTGTGCTGATAGCTGATTTTAAACAAACTTGCCTTAGTAAAAGTTGCTTAGATTTTCTTATATATCAGAAAATGTGTCAATTTACTCTTACTTACCTTTCGATAGTCTTAGTCTGATGACCTGATCTTAGGTCAATTTTGATGAATCTTAGTTACAGCAAATTCAATTATCTTTCGAACGCTTTTTTTCCGCGCGTCGCTAGCTCTTTTATTATCGAGATATACATCTCGATAATAAAAGAGCTAGCTACGCGCGGAAAAAAGTGTTAGCCGAAATTTAGCCGAAATGTAATATAACATATAATACAAAATAGCCGAAATTTGACCTCTGGTGACCTCAGTATTGACTTGACCTAAAAATGTCGTAAGTACTTTCGATAGAGATTGTCTCGAGCTATCTAACACCGTCTTCCGCTTGTGGCTACATTGCTTGTTTTTTTAGATCTTAGGTGAGGGGGCGGAAAAATATTCCCCCCTCCCCGGCATCTAACACCGTCTTCCGCTTGTGGCTACATTGCGTGTTTTTTTTTAGATCTTAGGTGAGGGGGCGGAAAAATCCCCCCCCTCCCCGGCAGTTCGTGGTTGGCGAGAACCCCCGGCAGTGTGTGTGTGTGTTGTGTGTGTGTGTGTGTGTGTGTGTGTGTGTGTGTGTGTGTGTGTGTGTGTGTGTGTGTGTGTGTGTGTGTGTGTGTGTGTGTGTGTGTGTGTGTGTGTGTGTTAATGGACCTTAATTCGGCAACAGTTAACTAACAAGCAAAATCACTAACTAACTAACTAACTTATATATAACTTAAGCAGATCAACTTTTTTCTTCTGAAAAATACGTGTGTTCTAATGCATTGGTTTGTCAGCATTTGCTTGAGTACGACCGTATACATTTCTATGTATTTATCGTTATATATAACGATATATTCATAGAAATGTACCCGAAACATTGACCATAACACCGTAAAACGCGGCATAGCATAACTCGGTTGAAGTATGGTATGGTACTCGTACCACATGTATGCTAAATGCATTATTTTGCCATGGTCAACTTGGTGCGAGTCCGGCGCATCACCTAACCAGCTACCTCAGGTTCGGGAGTCAGTCAAGCCCGCCGGTTCTGGATTCAGGTACGATGAAAGCTCCAGTTCCGCTTCTCCGACTTTTTGTAACCATAGTACCAGTGTGGCTCCTTCATGTTTAGCAGCTATTCTCTAGTTTTTTCTTTCTTGTTAGGCGACCCATTTCTTTATATGATATTGATACTCATTTCCTTAAATATATGACATACTATTAGCAATAAGCAGCATTGGGTATAGAAAAAAGCGGTACACGTTGCTTCTCTTCAGTCTTAATTTTCGCCGTAGTATTGCCAAAAAGTTCGCCCCCACCCCCAACTTCAAAGTAGTTCCCACGCCCCTGGTCATGACTGTTGTTTATTTTTCGTGTTTGTTGAAGAGGCACCTAGAAGTAAGCGTTTCGCTTTTGTGCCAATTCAACCATAACATCATGGCATACATCATGACCATTATCGAAATAAACAAACAACAAACCCGATTTTGCGGAGTCCGCGTCAAATAATAATGTATTGCAGATGTAAGACTATGCCAATGTGTACCCAAGGTGTAGGCAGGGGGCAAGGGGGTCATGCCCCCCCCCCCCCCCCTCCCTGGAGGCCAGGGGGGCCCTCTGGCGACCGAGCGAGAGCCCCCTGGGGCCGAAGACCCCAGTGTTTTTGATGGTGTCAGGCGCCCGCAAAACGCCTTACGTCGCATAAAGAAGGCCCACGAACCGTTAAAAACATCGTAACACGAATCAATAACAACACTTGCTTGTCTGTTAAAGGAAATAGTTCACCTTCGGATTTTTTTAGAACACGATTTTATTATATTTTTTCATACAGTTTCTTTTTTTCTTTTCAAAAATGGTCCTACATCGCGCCAATTCAAGGAACAGAAGGTCGTACATTATTAATGTTATGGTGTGCGTTATTGGTCAGCGCAATGCTCAGACCAGTGCTGGCACTCTCAGACGGTACGGTATATCATATATGCGCCGCATTCCTTCGCCAAAAAGTCAAATATCTTCGGCTGGAGAGTCTTTTCAGCCAAGCAAAGTTGCAGATAAGGATTTCTCACACGGGCTACAAAACCTGCTATTTCAGTTCAAAATCCCATGTTGAAGGTGAACTATTTCCTTTAAAAGCATGTATATGTAAATACGTAAAAGGGCCCCAACCAGTGTGGATAGGGCCCTTTACCAGATTTTTAAAGGGCCCTACGATCTACAGAGGGCCTCCGTCGGCATTTAGAGGGCCCCTTCCGGTTGTAGAGGGCCCTCTGCCGACCTTTATAGGGCCCCTGCCCGATCTGGCGAGGATCCCTGCCGATCTGTAGAGGGCCCTCTGCCCGCCTTTAGATGGCCCTTCCAGCATGTATAGGGCCTGCGATCTGCAGAGGGCCCCTGTCGGCATTTAGATGGCCCCTTCCGATTGTAGAAGGCCGGCCTTTATAGGGCCCTGCTAATCTGTAGAGGGTCCCCTGCCGATCTGGAGAGGGCCCTTTGCTGGTCTTTAGAGGGCCCTGCCGAAATCGCGCTGCCGATCTTTTTGTTTGGATCAGTATTAGTCGAAGGACAATTTGGCAATCACGGATTTTCGATTTTTTGTCACGTGACCTCGTGACCTACTTTTTGCGCCGTGACCTTGACCTGTTGGAACTGAAATTAACATTTTCGTCTGATGACGATTTGAGCTTCATTGATGTACTTTCGTATACAAATACAAAAGTGGGGTTTGACCTGTACAACCTACTTTTGGAGACTTCACAACTATTTTTTTTTCAAATTTGCCGTCCGACCATTTTTAATTTTCTTGAAAAGTTGTGCCACTGGGGGGGGGGGTTCAAGGACGGTGAATTAATTGTAGTAACAACAACACACAAAAAAAAAACAGATAAGGCCTTCCGAAATGTCCCAAGTTCACTGTGCAGGCCTAATTTTGACAAACTCCAGACTAAGGAAGCGATTTCGATTTTGTTTCTATTGTCTGGATCGGGTAGTCAAAGAACAATTTGGCAATCTCGGATTTTTCTATTTTAATGTTGTCACGTGACCTCGTGGCCTACATTTTGTGCCGTGAGTGACCTTGACCTGTCGGAAACTGAAATTATGTTTGTGTTCGTCTGATGACGATTTGCGTTCATTGAAATGTCCTTTCGTATAAAAATATAAAAAGTAGGGTTCGACCTGTAAAAACTACTTTTGAGACTTGCAATGCACACAATACGGCTGTTTGGGTACGTTACGTTGTATTCGCCTGGGCAGGTCATATGGTGACCTGATGTCGGTGTAACAGCACCTACCGAGACTAGGTTTCGTCGTCAGGAGTCACTTTCATGGACTTTGTTTCGAAAGCGTATGTCAAGTAGATGCGAAGTTATCGACAGACAGGTGCCCAACAGCGTATTATGTCAGCATTGCAAGACTCAAAAGATTTTTACAGTTTGCACCCCACTTCTTCTTTTTTATACGAAAGAATATCAATGAAGCTCAAATCTTCATCAGACGGAAATGTTAATTTCAGTTTCCAACCTAGGTCAAGATCACGGCGGCAAAACGTAGGTCACGAAATCACGTGACAAAAAACAAACAAACAAAATCGAAACTCCGTGATTTGCCAAATTTCTCTTCGACTAATCCTGATCCCAACAAACAAACAAAAGTTATCGAAATCGTTTTTTAATCTCGTAATCGTCAAAATTAGGCCTGCGTAGTGAACTTGGAAAATATGAAAAGCCGTATCTTGGAAAATGTCTTTTTTGGGATTTTTTTTTTTGGTCACCACCAATAAATACCCCGCCCTTGAAACCCCCAGTGCACAACTTTTCAAGAAAATGAAAAATGGTTCGGACGGCAATTGTTTTTTGTTGCCTTACTGAGTTTTTTTGTTGTTGTTGTCTCCCCATGTAAAAAAGTATTTTCGAAAAAACGATTTATCCGCCACTGTACCAGGACAAAAATCACAACTTGCCGGATGTTTTTTTTTTTGTGGGGGGGGGGGGCAAAAGCATACGTTTGCCTACCGATATTTCGTTGGGGGGAGGGCAATTGCCCATTTTGCCCAAGCGTAGATCCGCCACTGTTTGTCCCAGGGACGCGCCATTTACTTTTTACATCTTTATTCATGATTCAGCTGAACGTTCCTAAAACTATGCATACTAGGGTATAACCACGGTAGAACTATTGCATGTGTTACTTATAATTGGGACACAGTCAATGCGCATGTGTGCATAGGCGTAAGTAACCACCTTCCGAAAGTAGGTGGGGACGGAGGCACTTTGAAGTCGATTCTTTCCATGCAACGCCCATAGGCGTAATGTAAAATCCGAAAATGTTACTGAGGACTGATCCCCAGTGACCCCAGTGGTGGTTACGCGCCTGCATGTGTGCTCCCGTACCGTTTCATATTTTTCAAAACTGTTTTAGCTTTACCAGAGCGCGCCCGCTCGGTCATCCCCCAAAAAAAAGGCGTTTTATTGGTATAATATTGTGGCCTAAATCTGGAGATATAATTTCCAGCCATGTTTTTTTTTGTCTGGCGGGGGGGGGGCGCCCTGGTTTTCTTTGCCCCCCCCCCCCATCCGAAAATATCTTCCGCCGCCACTGTGCCCAAGTTACACTGCCCTGGTTGCCCCCCCCCCCCCCCCCCTGGATCTGCTAGTGGTCACCCGGGTCATTACTCTCTCGATCGCTCCGCCCTCTGCTCTAGTCGCGCACCGCCGTGCACTCACCCCGGGGCCCGGTTGCGGCACAAACTCCACACGCCGACACTGAATAACCAGATCCACACAAGTACCTCTATAACGCACAATTCACAAAGTAAAGTGGCTTAATGCACTCTGAAATGCTGTTTGCCTTCACGGTCGTAGCCGTTTTGCTTATTCATTGCCAAACTGTATTTTGTCAATACATTCAAAGACAAAATAGAGAAATAGCTAAATTTATTTCATATGATTCGCGAAAGTCCTCCCTCTTATCTGTACAGTGTCCACCTATCATTGCTGTACAGTGTCCACCTACCATTGCTACCATTGCTGTACCATTGCTGACCACCCTGCGCAGATGGTCAGGCCACCTGCAGGCACAACTTGTACGGGGTGGCGAACCACTCTGGCTCCCTGTACTCGGGCCACTACACCGCCTACTGCCGGCATCCCTACTCGGGCCAATGGCACGAGTACAACGACAGCAGAGTACGCCCGGTGTCGCAGCGGACTGTCGTCAGCAACGAAGCCTACGTGCTGTTCTTTGAGCAGCACGTAGATGGTGATAGCACATAGGCCGATGCGACATTTATATTGTGTGCTGACTTGTATGCATGTATAATATGTATGTTATATGCTACCGTAATTGCAAAATGCAAATACTTAATCTCAAGCTAAATTGTGAGTGTCAATCGATCAAAAATTACGGCAAGTCGGCAAGTCCAAGGCCCTATATTCTGGCAAGTCTAGACAAGTCCAAAGAAAAGGTTGTTGTTCGCAATTTTTATAATATTGTCTTCATATGAATTATATCTTTTAGCATTTCTATATAACTGTTTCTAGGCAGTATACGGTTCCAGGCGGTCGCTTGTGATCTTGCAAGCCAGGCGATTGATACATTATGGTCACATATTCTACACGGAAAGGAAATATGAACGTCTTCAGAACGCGCATCAGATTCAAACATCCGCTTTATTAACGTCGGAAAATAAACCAGTAACTGAGTAACGCGACTGATGAGTGTCAAATAATTGTTTACATGTTCAAGCTATATCGTCAACGAAGGTACAAATAGAAGGAATACGCACAAGCTCAGAGTAGAAGATCCTGAGTGTGTCAAGCATGCATGTCGCAGTGTTGGATGACTTCGACATCTGCACTTTGTCTAACTGCAAACTGCACTGTGCTAAAAATCAGAGTTAAAGGAAATAGTTCACCTTCAATATGGGGTTTTGAACTGAGATAGCAGTTTTGTAGCCCGTGTTGGGAAACCCCTATCTGCAAGTTTTCTTGACTGAAAAGACTCCAGCCGAATATATTTTATTGTTTTGGCGAAGGAATGCGGTGCTGACGAAAGAATGCGGTGCCGACGATGGCCTGGGGAAAGCCTATACAACCAGCCAATCAGCTTGCAGCTGGTGCTAGCAAGCGAACCGCCGGCCGCCGGTTGGTCTATCCTTACGCGACTATTTTCGAATCTGATTGGCTGAGACATTTTTTTTTATTCGCGTGACGTCAGAACTCTGACTCAGAGAGTATGTATATATTTTTGATAACATTAATCATTTGCGACCTTCTGTCGTGAATCGGCGCGATGTATGACCATTTTTGACAATATAAAAATAAATTGTATTTCAAAATATAATCAAATCGTGTTTGGAAAAAATGTTCCAAGGTGAACTATTTCTTCAAAAGCTGCGATCAATCGCATTGGTCATTGTGTATCAGTCAGATGTAGTTTGAATACAAAATCAATATAGCTGCCATGTCATGTATTTGGTTATACAACAAACAACATGATCCGTAGTGGCACATAATCCGAAATACGTAATAGCACATGTCACAAATGACAAAGTGCAGATGTCGAAGTCATCCAACACTGCGACATGCATGCTTGACACACTCAGGATCTTCTACTCTGAGCTTGTGCGTATTCCTTCTATTTGTACCTTCGTTGACGATATAGCTTGAACATGTAAACAATTATTTGACACTCATCAGTCGCGTTACTCAGTTACTGGTTTATTTTCCGACGTTAATAAAGCGGATGTTTGAATCTGATGCGCGTTCTGAAGACGTTCATATTTCCTTTCCGTGTAGAATATGTGACCATAATGTATCAATCGCCTGGCTTGCAAGATCACAAGCGACCGCCTGGAACCGTATACTGCTTAGAAACAGTTATATAGAAATGCTAAAAGATATAATTCATATGAAGACAATATTATAAAAATTGCGAACAACAACCTTTTCTTTGGACTTGTCTAGACTTGCCAGAATATAGGGCCTTGGACTTGCCGACTTGCCGTAATTTTTGATCGATTGACACTCACAATTTAGCTTGAGATTAAGTATTTGCATTTTGCAATTACGGTAGCATATAACATACATATTATACATGCATACAAGTCAGCACACAATATAAATGTCACACCGGCCTATGTGCTATCACCATCTACGTGCTGCTCAAAGAACAGCACGTAGGCTTCGTTGCTGACGACAGTCCGCTGCGACACCGGCGTACTCTGCTGTCATTGTACTCGTGCCATTGGCCCGAGTAGGGATGCCGGCAGTAGGCGGTGTAGTGGCCCGAGTACAGAGAGCCAGAGTGGTTCGCCACCCCGTACAAGTTGTACCTGCAGGTGGCCTGACCATCTGCGTAGGGTGAGAGATCGAGGCCACTGAGGGGGAAGTCCACGGTGCAGTTGAGCTTGCCCAGGTAACGCTCCATCATCGGTGAGAACCGCTTCAGGTGCATCACAAGGATGCGCGGAAACTTCTGTATAGAGAAGTTCTTGGTGCACTTTTGCCGCTTCTGACATTGGGAGCAGGTCGGTTTCTCGTCTCCATCCAGCACCATCGTGGCATCGTCACCTTGAGATTACTCGCGTGCTGTTATTGTTAAAGCGCTTCGGCCGCAAACTGGGAATGGAACGAGGTATAGCACCACTCATAAGCACAGCGGAGTGGGTGGTTCGCTTCGCCCCGGTGGGTCACTATACCGCACCCCAAAAGTTGAATCAATAACCGGCTGGAACAGGTCCTAAATAAAAATCCGCTGGGGGCGTGCTCCCAACGGCGAACGGCACACAGGGCAGCACCGGTTTGGCCCGACATAACACTGCCACAGGCAGCGGAGGCATGTGTTGGCATGGCCGCACGGCATGACGATGCCACGATGGTGTTCCTGTCCGAATGCCTCCAGACATACACTGCAGTGCTGCAAAGGAGATATTTTGTTAGTTAGTTATAAATGTATTAGTCTGCGAGCTTAAAGCCCGAATTGTGGGGGAAGTCGATAAGTTATGCAGTTTATAATTATTTAGACGGGCAGATGCACATTGAGGTGGTGTGAAACAGGGTTAAACATTCAAATCAACTTATATCAGCCGTGGTCGCCTGTGTATGAGATGATCATAACACAGGGCGGATCCAGGGGGTGGCTGCAGCGGTCGCGCCCAGAAGGGCGCCCCACGGGCTGTCCGTCGCCGGGCGCCGCCAGGCGCCCGGCGATGGATGTGAATGCCTTACGTTCACATGCAGCGAAAAGACGTACTAAATTGCATGTGTGCTGCTAGTTTTAATGTCTCCCGTTCGCTCCAGCTGCGGCTTAACGAACATTGCTATCATGGCGCCCCTGGATTTTTGGAAGGCGCCCCTAAATTGGACTGCGGCCACCCCTCCTAAAATATCCTGGATCCGCCCTTGTTGACAAGTACCTACTATAATATGAAAATACACATACAAAATGCTGCAAATACACGCACAAAATGGGGGATTTTTTTACGATCGTCTTCCCGTCGCACACCGCTGCTCCGAAATCGGAAAGGAAAACGAAGGAAATTTCATCCGTAACATGCAGGGGCGTCGCCGACGGAAGGGTCGGGGGCACGGTCCCCCGACCTCCCCCCCCCCCCCCTCTCAGAAAGAGAAGTGGTTGACCCCCCCCCCCCACACACACACACACACCACTTTTTGCGGGAGAAGTTAACAATTTATCGTAAAAATTGCTTTTGCAACAGTCAAAGTTCAGCTATCCACAGTCACAAAGTGTAAATTTAATACGAAATACAACCCAGAGCTAAATCTACCAAACCAGAGTATCTTCAGCGAAAGTATATATGAATGTATTTGTGTAAAATATTCAACGAAGGATTTGGCATGAAACTCTTCGTACCACAACTGGTATCACTGTCCCGGCTGGATGTGCTAAAATGGCTGAATGTGAATGCGTTTGAGGTTCCAATTTCACTCTTTCCATATGTTTGGTAACGGCGGGCGTTAATCGGTAAAGCGCACAAAACAAGATGCATGCTGATCCAGTGGCAGCTGGCAAGGATGTGCTAGGATCGTCTCAAGAAAAATGTGGGAAAACGAGAAAGTGCACATTTCCAGCTTTAATAACATCAATGTATAACATCCGTGCATGCTGGTAGGGAAGACTTGGGATGAGAGGACGGAATAGGTTGAAGGGCGCGGGTCACAAAATATCAGAGCAGGCTGCTGCTGCTCTGTGCCACGGCCGGCGGTCATGCACGTGTCCGCATGCTGTGGAGAACCAAAGCGTTACGAATGAGGCTATCGCAAATTCAGCTTTGGAGACGGCTCGTCAGCGGCCGTTTAATTATCCTACTGACAATGGTAAGACAAAACATTCTTGCGGAGTTGTAGGTTGTTATGCTTGTGTACGCCACAACGTGCTCGAACTGAAACTGAAAGGAACTGAACTACTGAAAGGAAATCGCTATATATGGAAAGGATGGGAGAACAAGACAATGCCAGATAGCAATATACGCCATATGAAATGCAGTAAATCCATACCTGCGTTACGAATGAGGGCATTATAAATTCATCTTTGGAGACGGCTCGTCAGCGGCCGTTTGATTATCCTACTGACAATGGTAAGACAAAACATTCTTGCGGAGTTGTATACAACGTGCTCGTACTGAAAGGAAATCGCTATATATGGAAATGATGGGAGGACAAGACAATGTCAGATAGCAATACACGCCATAAGAGATGCAGTAAATATATACCTGCGTACTGGCATTTGATGAAAAATATAACGACAGTGACAACAGCATGGTGTAGCAATGGTGCGTAGGCTCGCAATCCGAATATATTGCCAGTGTCGGGATATTTCAGCCTGCAGAGAGTAGAGTAAATGTCAGCGTTGATAACAGCGAAACGTTACCAATTGCAACTCGGTACACTACATCTCTTGAATGGTGCTGCACGTAGTCTGGACCATATTTGTCAGATTTCCTGGATCTCTACTGACCATGTACCGACAACAGTTGGACGGATACATCTGTCAGGGATTGTCACAAGGCAACGCAAACATAGGCGTAGGAACAGGGGGGAGGGGCAGCCGCCCCCCCCCCCCCAAACATTTTTGATTTTAACATTACGCCTATGGGCGTTGCATGGAAAGAATCGACTTCAGAATGCCTCCTGCCCCCCAAACTTGAACATAGTTCCTACGCCCCTGAACGGAAATATTAAAGGAAATAGTTCACCTTGGAAATTCTTTACCCAACACGATTTGATTATATTTTTAATACAATTTCTTTTTGTATTGTCAAAAATGGCCTTAATCGCGCCGATTCAGGACAGAAGGCCGTACATTTGTATTGTTTATCAAAACTATATGCACACTCTCCGAGCCAGAGTCCTGACGTCACGCGAATGTAAAAAATGGCTCAGCCAATCAGATTCGAAAGTAGTCGCGTAAAGATAGACTTGCATTGGAGATGTGCCAACCGGCGGCCGGCGATTCGCTTGCTAGCACCAGCTGCAAGCTGATTGGCTGATGGTATAGCCTCTGTCCGGGCTAGAACCAGTACAGCATTCTTTCGCCAGCACCGCATTCCTTCGCCAAAAACTCAAATATATTCGGCTGGAGTCTTTTCAGTCAAGAAGTCAAATTCAAGGTAATTCACTAATGAGTGATGTGTATGTATATTGTGGAGTGTGGAGGCGCTTTATGCGAAACGTCAGCCATTCTACAGGAAGCAAGAGATTAGCCGACCAGTGCCGCCGTCCACAGACGCATGCGGGCGGATCGCCGGCAGCGGGCCGGATCGACCCTCAACGCCCGACCCTGGCGCCCGACAATAATTACCCTCCCCTGCCACGTCCCTTCCCGGCCGAGATATGTGATGCCAAGCCACGCAGCCGGCGTGCCGGGCGGCCAAGGTCACCAGCGGCCGCAGACCACCAAATGGCCGGGGTGCATATCATATTGCCTATATCACAGATTGCCCAAGTTACACTGCCTTGGTTGCCCCCCCCCCCTGGATCTGCTAGTGGTCATCCGGGTCATTACTCTCTCGATCGCTCCGCCCTCTGCTCTAGTCGCGCGCCGCCGTGCACTCTCCCCGGGGCCCGGTTGCGGCACAAACTCCACACGCCGACACTGAATAACCAGATCCACACAAGTACCCACTTAACAAGATCTATAACGCACAATTCACAAATATTTTACACTCACCGCCAACGCTACACCGCCAATACGTACCGTGAACTAATGAGATGCCGTCTACCTTGGTAGACTATCCCGCAACGCACAGGTGTCCGCAACACCTCCGCGGTACAGCCTTGAACCTACTATTCCAGGCGCTATACCTAGAGACATCTACTGACCAAAGCTCAAAGCTTTATATCAACCGCCAGATGTCTCCGTCGTCGGCGTGATTCTAGCGCGTAGAACAGGGTAGAACACGGTAGGTTTAGGTCTGCTGAGTTTGGGCAGAGCGTGCGTTGGGCAAAACGTCGTTGGGCACAACGTCCTTGGGCAGTGTAAGCCTTGGGCAAAAAGCCGTTGGGTAGAACCAGGGGGGTCCGCTCCGCCTATTTAACATGGGGAAAAAGGGGACAAATATTAGCAACGTCCGCAACTTGGTCTTGTTCACGCATCTGCTCATGAGCCAGGTTTTGCTGCCAACAGCTTTTTGGCCAATCAGCGTCTGACACTCTCCACGCTCATTGGTCGACGGCTGATGACGAGGATGAGGGTCAGAATAGCCGAACATCATTTGCTTACGTAACGTTAATTGCATGGCGCCGTGCGGAGGGCATGGGTGTCTAGGAGCTTTTCGAGGATTTTTCCTAGTTTGAGAAAACGTTGAGAGTTGTACAAATGTATATGTGAAAGGTCAATTAATTATGATGCGATGTAACGCGACGTATTTACTATTTAGAGACCGCACGGGGCGAGAGAGCTCCTGCCACGTACAGCGCCCTGGCGCGTGCGTTGCCAGGCAACTAGAGTTGCAGAATTCTGGTCCCAGCGTCCCAGCGCTGGGACCAGACCTGGTCACGGCCGTGACTGAAGCTGTGACTGGCAAGGCCAGCGCCATAGGGTTAGCATTGCAGCGCCGTGACTAAAGCTGTGACTTGCCAGCTCATGCCGTGGCCGTGACTGGGCTGTGACTTTGAAGTTACTTTGAATTGCTTGAATGCATTTGACAATCGACTTATCTAATCAGATTTTCATGAAACTCGTCAAAAAAGATGAGAACATCTATTTTTGTTTAAATTCAGACTATTTGAGTGTTATCACTGTTTGAGTATTGTATGTGGTGGCTGTCCGGTCTGCCATCATGAGCCAAAGGACGGTTAACTTTGCCGGCCCAAAATGTAAATAGTTTGAGCCCGATGACAATTTTCTCAACGGCATAAGATACATCGTTCAATTTGTGACAGATTGTTATCTTAATTGTGACAATAGGTTGGCAAATGAAGAAATCAGGCGACACACACCGGAAGAACGTGCGCGTTGGCGTTTTACGTACGGCGGTCCGGCCGGAATCGCCGGTCAGTGAAATTTGCCGGCCCATAACTAAAAAGAAAATTGGGTTGCATTGCGATTTTCCCAAAGTCATCCAATACATCGCTTAATTTGTGGTATATAGACATCTTAAGTGTAACAATCGGCCGGTAAACGAAGGAACCAAGCGGGGAAAAACGGGGGGAGTACGCGGCCGGCCGGAATCACCGGGCAGCAAACTGTTCCGGCCCATAACTTAAACAGTTTGGGTCGGATTGCAATTTTCGCAACGGCATCCAATACAACGCTTAATTTGTAGTAGATAGACATCTTAAGTTTAAAAATCAGCCGACAAACAAAGGAACCAAGCGACAAAAAAGCGGGAGGGGTCTACGCGTTAACCCTACGTAGGCGACCGGCCGGCCGGCCGCGAGACCCTCATCCGCGTCACAGCAGCTGCGAGGTCGTTGCAACTAAATTACGAGTTGTCGCCACTTTTTCGGCCGGAGCGGTCTACCTGGTTTACATAGCCTTGGGTAGAACGTCCTTGGGCAGTGTGAGCCTTGGGCAAAAAGCCGTTGGGCAGAAAGCCGTTGGGCAGTAGGCCGTTGGGCAGAAAGCCGTTGGGCAGTAGGCTGTTGGGCAGAAAGCCATTGGGCAGTAGGCCGTTGGGCAAAAAGCCGTTGGGCAGTAGGCCGTTGGGCAAAAAGCCGTTGGGCAAACAGCCGTTAGCAAATCTGAACATGTGGGCAATATATAATTTGGGCAATCTGACTGGTTGGGCAATCTGTAATTAGGCAACACGAACGCCTCCCGTTCTATTGCCCTGATCCTGATACGGCCTTGGTATATTGTGTAGCTGCCGGCTTTGCCTAAATAAAATGATATTGTTTGCATTGGTATTTTAAAGATGCTTTGAAATAAATCAGGAATGAACGTAATGCGCTTTTTGCGTTTAATGTGCAGGCATAATAAAAGATATCGTTCTGCATCCGTGCAGTTTTCCACACGTGTATCTTTTGATTGTTTTCCAGGGATCCCTCGGCTGGGTAAGATTGTCACGTGCGTTTGGATAGAAACGAATAGCATGCATTTAGTGGGGAGGGAGGGGGGCCAGTGAAATTTTGATCTCATTTAAAAAAAGACAATTCTTCATGGAAGACATCTTCACAGATTTTAGCTCTTCAAATTGGTGCACATTTTGCTCTCCAATTTTTGTTTAGCAAAGTTAAGTAAAAGGTTCTAGAGCAATCTCACCAAAAAGTGGGCTGATGGTTAAAAGTGGACCAGCCTTTTGCCTATGATTGTGGAAAACTTGTGACATTGAATTTAATCTGCAACATTTTTTACCATGCTGATATATATGTTAATGCGGTTAAATTATTGTCTAATGTGTTTTCAGCCAAGTGTTTGTATTTTTGCTGCAATTTGCTATTGGAAATACAATGCTCTCTTTCAAGCACACGGTCCACACCTCACCTTTGTATGTGTAATTTTAACTTGGCTGATATTGTCAAAAGTTGATTCAAGTTCAGAAGTCTTTCTCAGGAAGTCTCTAGCCATAATCCCATGGAGTGCAGGAGCAGTTTTTGTTGCTTTATCTTGGTAAATCAACTGGATGCAGAGGTGATAAAATCCTTCAAAACTGATAAGTGTGCTTGATTGTTTCCATGTTCATTCATAGAAACTAATATTTTTTCCTGAGTACAGAAGTGTCTTACTTCCCCTCCTGGTCTTATGCTAATGCTTAGGAACAAGGGCAGATCCAAGAGCACATGAGGGCCATGACCATACAAAAGTACTGAAATAGGCAGAAAATGGACAGTTCACTTCCTAATTTAAAAGTATAGGTATACAAATACTGAGTTTGTGTTTGGTAAATACATTATTAATATACAAGCAAACAAAATATGAGTATTGTTTTAATTATATCAGGCTTATGGTGTTAAACCTATAAACCTAATAAACCTATTGCCATACTGGGTATATTAGTGCTTAGGGGTACCCTTACAGAGTAGCATGGCCACCAAATACATAGAAGCACATACAATTTAGCATAACATGTAACAATGTCTATGTCACAAAATAGTTCAGGTAAATTGCCCTGAGTCCAGACTTGCCAAAAACAGACAACTTCTAATTGGAGGTCCAAGCATTTATGGTCTGATATGAAAAATGTGACAATTTTGGCTGTAAAAGATTCCTGAACTAGATAACTCTGAAATTATTTAGTACAGAGTTTGTGATGACACTATAGCTCAGGAAAATTATATCAAGCAGAAACAAAACATGTCGGTTTTCGTGGACGTTTTCAGTTTCCACAATCAATTAATTTTATTACTTACAAAGATGATATGGCATAAACTGATGGCAGTATAACCTCAGAATGGTCAGGAAAACCTCTGAAGACCAGAAATGGCTCCTTTCTCCAAGCAGGTCATCAATAAGTGTACCTCAAAGTTGAAATTTGTCTGCTTTTTTGGGGTAAATCTGGACAAATTATAGTTTACGCTAGTGGTTATGTAATGCAGCACCATCCAATATTTTTACACACAGCTGATCTGTTGGCCTTATCAGCACTAAATGACAGCTCCATTGACACCCTGTGAACGCTGCTGACATGTGACTGCTGTGCTGTTTTGACAGAGCTCACCGATGGCCGACCTCTGTGCACACACAGCCTGCGCTCTTGCCAGCACCCTCCGTACCGGCCCTTCTCCGACATTGAGACGGACGAGACCGGCAGCAGCGTACTGGACGAGGCCGACGAACTGGAGAATGTCCGGGTCCACCTCTACCCCGACTCGGACGACGCCGTGCTCAAGGCGCTGGGCAGGTCAGCACCGCCGCCACTCGCTCAGTCGGCATTTGTACTCTCTCATGTTTGATACAATGTAACATGAATATCATATAGCGTTTGTGGCGAGCATATGAGGCTGTCCCATATATTGCATTGTATTGTATTCACAAGTAAAAGACTCCAATGTGTGCGTCCGCAGGACCACCTCCGTGGACGACGTGTTCGCCGTGCTGGGCGACTCTGTGGAGCCGCGTCACCTCTGTCAGACGGTCGCCTCCCTCTGGGACGTACACAAGCTGAACGAGCAGCCCGGTCCTCTCCCTGCCGCCGACTACGGCTGTCTGATGGCGGCGCTGCTGCGGCGGGCTGACAGCTGCGACGACCTCGGGCTCGTCTGCACCCTCTACTGGTCAGTAGCGCTGGGGCACAGTCTGGTCATGGTGTCGCAGTGTGTATGGTGGTTTAGCTCCGATCTAGGGGAGGGTTGATGAGGATGACAGTAGGCGACTGTTGGCCACACATTTTGAGACGCACTAGTAAGTAGTAGCAGACTGTCCCCCGCTGGCCGTTACGCGATTTCTGCCGTGAGATAGACTAGCGCCAGTCAGGACCAATGACCTTGTGGCTGATTACGCCTTCCTTGCCCTTAGCGTCGTCCGTCTAGAGGGGCCCGGCTGGCAGGAGGCGCAGGGTCAGTTGGAGGATCGCTGCACGGCGCGGCTGCCGCACCTCTCCCTGGCCGCGCTCAGCCGGTTCGGAGTCTGTCTGCAGTTGCACGACACCTCGCAGCCGTGGCCGCCGCGGCTGGCCCGGCCCTACATGCGCGCGCTGGCCGGCTACACAGCCACCTGTGACTCGTGGCACGAGCTGCGTTTGCTGGCCTCGGCCGTTCTCAGCGCGCACTGCTACCTCTCGTTCGAGGGCGAGCGCCGCTTCATGGACCTCGTGCACCGCTTCATCGTGGAGCGCGACGTCGGCCCGGACGACGTCGACTCGGTGTTCAAGCTGTTCAAGGTGCTGAACACGCGCGGGATGCGGCACTGGCTGGCACCCGTCTGCCGCGACCTGGCGTCGCTGTACGTGCGCGCCGAGCCGCGTCCGCCGGCTGCCGTGACGGCCCAGCTCGGCCAGGCGATGCTGCGGTTCCGCGAGGCGTCGCCGGCCGTGGAGCGGCTGCTCGCCGAGCGGGCGGTGGCGCTGCTGGCGCAGGACGCGCCGCAGACGCCGCTGCAGCTGCGACTGCTGGACACGGCCGCGCCGCACCGCATATTCCCCGCCTGGCTACGGGACGGCCTCCTGCAGACCGCGCAGTGAGTCAACATACTTTCCTCCATTAAACTGCATCGGTGTGTTGGAAGCTAGAACAGACCCTCTGTATGTCCTGCTCTCGCGTTCTGTTTTACTCAGCAGAACGGGGCCATACAATCCGTGTGCGATGCATGACGTTTCGTGCATCTCGCGTTTCGTGCATCCCGCGTTTTCGTGCATATGCGCGTCATACAACATGTGATTTTGAGCGTACCAACTGTTCTTAGTCAGGCCACTGTGATGCGATTACATTAGTCCTGGTCTGTCTGCCCGCTGCAGGAGCTCGCTACAGTCGCTGGAGGAGCAGCTGAGCGCGCCGGCTCCGCTGCCGGACAAGGCGTCCCGTATCCTTCTGTTTACGGAGCTGCAGCGCGTGCGGCAGCTGCTGGGCGAGCTGCGGCCGCAGCGGCCCGCCGAGCACCGTCGGCTGTGGCAGCTCTGTCTGCAGTCACTGCGCCGGCCGGACGTCTGGATCGTGTCGGAGGAGAGCGTCGCACGCCGGCACGCGCTCACCTACTTCGGTCACATGGCGCAGGTTTGTCGCAGTAGAAGGAATGTGCCGACATTGGTGGTACATGGTGGAGGCTGTTTAACTCCGGCTGGAAACCAAATATACGAGGTATCTCTTGCTAGCCAAGCTCATGCAAAGCCACAGGTTCGATATTTTACTGTTTTTGTGCCCCGTTTTTGTCACGCATTTTGTCACCTGTACGGGGAGGTCTCCGTCGTTTTGTCCCTTCATTGAGCAAGTATGTATCTCCTGTGTCACCTGTCCTAATATGTTGTTCTGTGTAAGTTGTACGTGTCCCGTGTCGCGTACCTATCTGCAGTAGTCTCGGCCGTGTCATGTCCTGTCCTGTCGCCTCATCACCCCCCTGTGTATACTGTACCTCAGGTGTCCCCCGTGCACCTCAGGTGTCCGTCCCCCGTGTACCTCAGGTTTCCCCCGTGCACCTCAGGTGTCCGTCCCCCGTGCACCTCAGGTGTCCGTCCCTCGTGTACCTCAGGTGTCCGTCCCCCGTGTACCTCAGGTGTCCCCCGTGCACCTCAGGTGTCCGTCCCCCGTGTACCTCAGGTTTCCCCCGTGCACCTCAGGTGTCCGTCCCCCGTGCACCTCAGGTGTCCGTCCCCCGTGTACCTCAGGTGTCCCCCGTGTACCTCAGGTGTCCGTCCCCCGTGTACCTCATGTGTCCGTCCCCCGTGTACCTCAGGTGTCCGTCCCCCGTGTACCTCAGGTGTCCGTCCCCCGTGTACATCAGGTGTCCGTCCCCCGTGTACCTCAGGTGTCCCCCGTGTACCTCAGGTGTCCGTCCCCCGTGTACCTCATGTGTCCGTCCCCCGTGTACCTCAGGTGTCCGTCCCCCGTGTACATCAGGTGTCCGTCCCCCGTGTACCTCAGGTGTCCGTCCCCCGTGTACCTCAGGTGTACCCCGTGTACCTCAGGTGTCCGTCCCCGTGTACCTCAGGTGTCCGTCCCCGTGTACCTCAGGTGTCCGTCCCCGTGTACCTCAGGTGTCCGTCCCCGTGTACCTCAGGTGTCCGTCCCCCGTGTACCTCAGGTGTCCGTCCCCCGTGTACCTCAGGTGTCCGTCCCCCGTGTACCTCAGGTGTCCGTCCCCCGTGTACCTCAGGTGTCCGTCCCCCGTGTACCTCAGGTGTCCCCCGTGTACCTCAGGTGTCCGTCCCCCGTGTACCTCATGTGTCCGTCCCCCTTGTACCTCAGGTGTCCGTCCCCCGTGTACCTCAGGTGTCCGTCCCCCGTGTACCTCAGGTGTCCGTCCCTGGTGTACCACAGGTGTCCGTCCCCCGTGTACCTCAGGTGTCCGTCCCCCGTGTACCTCAGGTGTCCCCGTGTACTTCAGGTGTCTGTACCCCGTGTACCTCAGGTGTCCGTCCCCCGTGTACCTCAGGTGTCCCCGGTGTACCTCAGGTGTCCGTCCCACGTGTACCTCAGGTGTCCGTCCACCGTGTACCTCAGGTGTCTCCGGTATACATCAGGTGTCCGTCCCCCGTGTACCTCAGGTGTCCCCGGTGTACCTCTGGTGTCCCCGTGTACATCAGGTGTCCCCGGTGTACCTCTGGTGTCCCCGTGTACATCAGGTGTCCGTCCCCCGTGTACCTCAGGTGTCCGTCCCCCGTGTACCTCAGGTGTCTCCGGTATACATCAGGTGTCCGTCCCCCGTGTACCTCAGGTGTCCGTCCCTGGTGTACCTCAGGTGTCCGTCCCCCGTGTACCTCAGGTGTCCGTCCCCGTGTACCTCAGGTGTCCGTCCCCCGTGTACCTCAGGTGTCCCCTGTGTACCTCAGGTGTCCGTCCCCCGTGTACCTCAGGTGTCCGTCCCCCGTGTACCTCAAGTGTCCGTCCCCCGTGTACATCAGGTGTCTGTCCCCGTGTACCTCAGGTGTCCGTCCCCCGTGTACCTCAGGTGTCCGTCCCCCGTGTACCTCAGGTTTCCGTCCCCCGTGTACCTCAGGTGTCCCCCGTGTACCTCATGTGTCTGTCCCCCGTGTACCTCAGGTGTCCGTCCCCCGTGTACCTCAGGTGTCTGTCCCCCGTATACCTCAGGTGTCCCCAGTGTACCTCAGGTGTCCCCCGTGTACCTCAGGTGTTCCCGGTGTACCTCAGGTGTCCGTCCCCCGTGTACCTCAGGTATCCGTCCCCCGTGTACCTCATGTGTCCGTCCCCGGTGTACCTCAGGTGTCCGTCCCCGTGTACCTCAGGTGTCCGTCCCCCGTGTACCTCAGGTGTCCCCTGTGTACCTCAGGTGTCCGTCCCCCGTGTACCTCAGGTGTCCGTCCCCCGTGTACCTCAAGTGTCCGTCCCCCGTGTACATCAGGTGTCTGTCCCCGTGTACCTCAGGTGTCCCCCGTGTACATCAGGTGTCCCCGTGTACCTCAGGTGTCCCCGGTGTACCTCAGGTGTCTGTCCCCGTGTACCTCAGGTATCCGTCCCCGTGTACCTCAGGTGTCCGTCCCCCGTGTACCTCAGGTGTCCGTCCCCCGTGTACCTCAGGTGTCCGTCCCCCGTGTACCTCAGGTGTCCGTTCCCCGTGTACCTCGGGTGTCCCCGTGTACCGCAGGTGTCCGTCCCCCATGTACCTCAGGTGTCCGTCCCCCATGTACCTCAGGTGTCCCCGTGTACCTCAGGTGTCACCGTGTACCTCAGGTGTCCCCGTGTACCTCAGGTGTCCCCGTGTACCTCAGGTGTCCCCGTGTACCTCAGGTATCCCCGTGTACCTCAGGTGTCCCCAGTGTACCTCAGTTGTCCCTGTGTACCTCAGTTGTCCCTGTGTACCACAAGTGTCCCTGTGTACCTCAGGTGTCCCCGGTGTACCTCATGTGTCCCCGGTGTACCCCCGGTGTCCCCGTGTACCTCAGGTGTCCCCGTGTACCTCAGGTGTATCCGTGTACCTCAGGTGTCCCCGTGTACCTCAGGTTTCCACGTGTACCTCAGTTGTCCCTGTGTACCTCAGTTGTCCTTGTGTACCACAAGTGTCCCTGTGTACCTCAGGTGTCCCCGGTGTACCTCATGTGTCCCCCGTGTACCCCAGGTGTCCCCGTGTACCTCATGTGTCCCCGTGTACCTCAGGTGTCCGTCTCCCGTGTACCTCAGGTGTCCGTCCCCGTGTACCTCAGGTTTCCCCCGTGCACCTCAGGTGTCCGTCCCCCGTGTACCTCAGGTGTCCCCCGTGTACCTCAGGTGTCCCCGGTGTACCTCAGGTGTCCGTCTCCCTTGTACCTCAGGTGTCCGTCCCCGGTGTACCTCAGGTGTCCCCCGTGTACCTCAGGTGTCTCCGGTATACATCAAGTGTCCGTCCCCCGTGTACTTCAGGTGTCCGTCCCCGGTGTACCTCAGGTGTCCGTCCCCCGTGTACCTCAGGTGTCCGTCCCCCGTGTACCTCAGGTGTCCGTCCCCCGTGTACCTCAGGTTTCCGTCCCCCGTGTACCTCAGGTGTCCCCCGTGTACCTCATGTGTCTGTCCCCCGTGTACCTCAGGTGTCCGTCCCCCGTGTACCTCAGGTGTCTGTCCCCCGTATACCTCAGGTGTCCCCAGTGTACCTCAGGTGTCCCCCGTGTACCTCAGGTGTTCCCGGTGTACCTCAGGTGTCCGTCCCCCGTGTACCTCAGGTGTCCCCCGTGTACCTCATGTGTCCGTCCCCCGTGTACCTCAGGTGTCCGTCCCCCCGTATACCTCAGGTGTCCCCAGTGTACCTCAGGTGTCCCCCGTGTACCTCAGGTGTTCCCGGTGTACCTCAGGTGTCCGTCCCCTGTGTACCTCAGGTGTCCGTCCCCGGTGTACATCAGGTGTCCGTCCCCGGTGTACCTCAGGTGTCCGTCCCCCGTGTTCCTCAGGTGTCCGTCCCCCGTGTACCTCAGGTGTCCGTCCCCGTGTACCTCAGGTGTCCGTCCCCCGTGTACCTCAGGTGTCCGTCCCCGTGTACCTCAGGTGCCCCCGGTGTACCTCATGTGTCCCCGGTGTACCTCAGGTGTCCCCGTGTACCTCAGGTGTCCCCGTGTACCTCAGGTGTCCCCAGTGTACCTCAAGTGTCGCCGGTGTACCTCTGGTGTCTCCGTGTACCTCAGGTGTCCCCGGTGTACCTTAGGTGTCCGTCCTCCTTGCACCTCAGGTGTCCCCAGTGTACCTCAGGTGTCCCCGGTGTACCTCAGGTGACCCCGTGTACCTCAGGTTCCCCCGTGTACCTCAGGTGTCCCCGTGTACCTCAGGTGTCCCCGTGTACCTCAGGTGTATCCGGTGTACCTCATGTGTCCCCCGTGTACCTCAGGTGTCCCCCGTGTACCTCAGGTGTCCCCCGTGTACCTCAGGTGTCCCCCGTGTACCTCAGGTGTCCCCCGTGTACCTCAGTTGTCCCCGGTGTACCTCAGGTGTCCCCGATGTACCTTAGGTGTCCGTCCCCTGTGTACCTCAGGTGTCCGTCCCCGTGTACCTCAGGTGTCCGTCCCCCGTGTACCTCAGGTGTCCGTCCCCCGTGTACCTCAGGTGTCCGTCCCCCGTGTACCTCAGGTGTCCGTCCCCCGTGTACCTCAGGTGTCCCCCGTGTACCTCAGGTGTCTCCGGTGTACCTCAGGTGTCTCCGGTGTACCTCAGGTGTCCGTTCCCTGTGTACCTCAGGTGTCCGTCCCCGGTGTACCTCATGTGTCCCTCCCCTGTGTACCTCAGGTGTCCGTCCCCCGTGTACCTCAGGTGTCCCCCGTGTACCTCAGGTGTGCTCCGTGTACCTCAGGTGTCCCCCGTGTACTTCAGGTGTCCCCCGTGTACCTCAGATGTCCCCCGTGTACCTCAGGTGTCCCCGTGTACCTCAGGTGTCCGTCCCCCGTGTACCTCAGGTGTCCGTCCCCCGTGTACCTCAGGTGTGAGGTGTCCCTCGTGTACCTCAGGTGTCCGTCCCCTGCGTACATCAGGTGTCCGTCCCCCGTGTACCTCAGGTGTCCCCCGTGTACCTCTGGTGTCCCCGTGTACCTCAGTCCTCAGCTCAGGTGTCCCCCGTGTACCTCAAGTGTCCCCGTGTACCTCAGGTGTCCCCCGTGTACCTCAGGTGTCCCCCGTGTACCTCAGGTGTCCCCCGTGTGCGGCCTGCCGGAGCTGGAGTCGGAGCTGCGGGACCGGCTGGAGGGGTACAGTCGCCAGGTGGTGAGCACCAACCGGCTGGTGGAGCTGCTGGCGTTCCTGATGGCGTACGGCGGCCGCCCGCTGCCGGCGGACCTGCTCAGCCGTCTGCTGTGGCTGGCCGAGAGGGACCAGCTGTCCACACACCGCGTCAACAGGCTGTCACGTGCGGTGAGAGGAACGGAAGGGGTGTGGCGGATTAATCTCCAGCTGTCATCAGGCTGACACGCGCGGTGAGGGGAACGGAAGGGGTGGTGCGGATTAATCTCCAGCTGTCATCTGGCTGTCACGCGCGGTGAGGGGAACGGAAGGGGTGTGGCGGATTAATCTCCAGCTGTCATCAGGCTGACACGCGCGGTGAGGGGAACGGAAGGGGTGTGGCGGATTAATCTCCAGCTGTCATCAGGCTGACACGCGCGGTGAGGGGAACGGAAGGGGTGTGGCGGACTAATCTCCAGCTGTCATCAAGCTGTCACGCGCGGTGAGGGGAACGGAAGGGGTGGTGCGGATTAATCTCCAGCTGTCATCAGGCTGTCACGCGCGGTGAGGGGAACGGAAGGGGTGGTGCGGATTAATCTCCAGCTGTCATCTGACTGTCACGCGCGGTGAGAGGAACGGAAGGGGTGTGTCGGAGTAATCTCCAGCTGTCATCTGGCTGTCACGCGCGGTGAGGGGAACGGAAGGGGTGTGTCGGAGTAATCTCCAGCTGTCATCTGGCTGTCACGCGCGGTGAGGGGAACGGAAGGGGTGTGTCGGAGTAATCTCCAGCTGTCATCTGGCTGTCACGCGCGGTGAGGGGAACGGAAGGGGTGGTGCGGATTAATCTCCAGCTGTCATCAGGCTGTCACGCGCGGTGAGAGGAACGGAAGGGGTGTGTCGGAGTAATCTCCAGCTGTCATCTGGCTGTCACGCGCGGTGAGGGGAACGGAAGGGGTGGTGCGGATTAATCTCCAGCTGTCAACAGGCTGTCACGCGCGGTGAGGGGAACGGAAGGGGTGTGTCGGAGTAATCTCCAGCTGTCATCAAGCTGTCACGCGCGGTGAGGGGAACGGAAGGGGTGTGGCGGATTAATCTCCAGCTGTCAACAGGCTGGCACGCGCGGTGAGGGGCTGGATGCTCTGGGGTGGGTGGGAGTGGTATAACGTGTAATTGATCAGGAAACAATTTAAGATGATGTGGTTTGGGGTCTGGTGTAGTATAATCTTATGTGAATTGATGGCCTAAAGGTAACAGGTTTCCTAAGAATAAGAAACTATTCAGACGAGCTCTATGCTCCCTTTGTCGAATATCTTGCTAATATCTCGCTGATTCCATGTTAGTCTTTACTTTTCAATTTGCAAATACTTAGCCTATGCTTGGAAGTTTCAAGCATAAAACGCTAGCATTCCTTCCATACGAGTATGTTTACTTCCCTAAAATGACGTGATCTGAAAGTTAGGGGCTGACGCGGGCGGCCGACCTGAACCCATGCCGTTGTTTCTGCTGCAGATCCAGATTGGCCGTGCGCGGATTCAGCGCATGCGCACACAGCAGTCCACTGAGCACCTGCATCAGCTGACCCAGGTGACGATCGCTCTGAACAACGCCACCATTAGCCTGCTTCCCACACTGACATCTATCGGTGAGTTTGGCAAACATTGACATGTCATGGGACGGATGCGGTGTTTGTAGTCACTGGCGCCAATCGCGGGTTAGGAATCTTACATAAAGCTTGTTTTGGAGTTGTAGTATTTTTTCCTTGATATTAGCGAGGTATTCACTTGTATTGTATCACCAGTGCGATTCCAAATAACAACAGTGTAAGGATAATGCACATAGAGGAGAATCAGTGAGGTAGTAACCAGTAACGAAATGGTCCCCTTCGTACATTCGCTAACTCCGACTGAGGTGACCCCTGCCCTCCCACACCAGAGGCGGTCGTCTGGCTGGCCGGCGCGGCGTTGCGGCGTCGCGGTGTGGTGCCCGGCGACACCTCCGTGCTGGAGGCGTCTCTGGCCCGGTTCCGGCAGCTGGCCGACGCGCCCGAGCAGCCGGGCCGCGACCAGCTGACGTCGCGGGCTGTGGACAAGCTCGCCAGCTGTCTGGAGGCGGCACGATACGCCGACGCCACCGCCATGGACCACCTCTGCAGGTACGGCTTCTATAGGCTACGGTCCGCTCGGAAAGGTGTGTGCGGGTGATGTAACGTTTTCGAGGGGGTGTAACCGGTGTGTAATTCGTCTGAGATCAAATGTGTGGAAGGAGGGATCTTAGTTCAGTAGTGTGCCTGTGCTTGGAACGCTGCATCATCGTTCCAATATGCGCCTTTGGTTTGGAACGCTGCGTCATCGTTCCAATATGCGCCTTCGGCTTGGAACGCTGCATCATCGTTCCAATATGCGCCTTCGGCTTGGAACGCTGCGTCATCGTTCCAATATGCGCCTTCCGCTTGGAACGCTGCGTCATCGTTCCAATATGCGCCTTCGGCTTGGGACGCTGCATCATCGTTCCAATATGCGCCTTCGGCTTGGAACGCTGCATCATCGTTCCAATATGCGCCTTCGGCTTGGAACGCTGCATCATCGTTCCAATATGCGCCTTCGGCTTGGAACACTGCGTCATCGTTCCAATATGCGCCTTCGGCTTGGAACGCTGCATCATCGTTCCAATATGCGCCTTCGGCTTGGAACGATGCATCATCGTTCCAATATGCACCTTCGGCTTGGAACGCTGCATCATCGTTTCAATATGCGCCTTCGGCTTGGAACGCTGCATCATCGTTCCAATATGCGCCTTCGGCTTGGAACGCTGCATCATCGTTCCAATATGCGCCTTCGGCTTGGAACGCTGCATCATCGTTCCAATATGCGCCTTCGGCTTGGAACGCTGCATCATCGTTTCAATATGCGCCTTCGGCTTGGAACGCTGCATCATCGTTCCAATATGCGCCTTCGACTTGGAACGCTGCATCATCGTTCCAATATGCGCCTTCGTTTCTTTTCCACGGTAGCGGCGGCAGCTGAACTAAAATCGTAGCTTTGCACTGCAGCGGCTGGACACATGACTGTTGTACCGGCAGGCACGTGGTGAGCCACCGGGACCACGTGACGGGCGTGGTGGCGGAGCGGGTGCTGGCGGCGGCGTTCCGCACGGGCTACTGGCCGACCGACAGCGGCCTGTTTGACGACTTCCTGGCCGCAGCTGCCAACATCGTGTCCAGGTGAGGCACCCTGGCGATAAACAGCCGAGATCGGAGACTATCTGCACTCGGCAGGAGAGGGGCTGCTCAGGCAGCGAACAGTAATTCCAACTTGTGGTGTACGTGTGTTGGAGTTCAGGTTCCAGTGACGCCTTGTCCAAAGGCGTCCAAACATTGTAGCAGTCGGTCTCGCCGAAATTTCGTGATTTCATTCAAGTTGTTTGACGTGTGAGTGCTGTCACATTTCCTGCATTTTGTCACATCACATTTCCTGCACCGTGCCCTGGTATTTCACAATTCACCACCGTCCGCTCCAAAGCTGCGTATCACAATAGCTATATAATCCACTGCGTGCACAGGAGCCTGTACCGTCTGACAGCGGAGAGCACGCTGCGCGCCTGCCAGGCGCTCTGTCTGTACGGCCAGCTCCCCGTCCAGCTGGCCCGCACCGTGCTGGGGCAGGCGTTCCTCGACAAGACGGAGCGACACATCCAGCATCTGGTCGAGCAGACGGTACGGTCAGGCGACTGGCTAGGTTAACATATAGATGTCTTGGGGCCGAGGGTGTTGGTTGCGTGAAACCTAAAGCGTCGCTATCCTACTGCCCAAGTTTGTACCGGGGGGGGGGGGGGGGGGGGCTGGCTGTGCTCCTGTGCTCCCGTGCTCCCATAAGTCGAACGAAAATTGCCTGTGACATCTTTCTGACAGCTGTGCGTTTAGATGTGCAACTTTTTTTGTCTGCATTGCTACGTTGCGTAATGCGTACTAACCCCCTGACTGGCGCCTGATGTGTAATATGTAATGCATGCATGATGGTCAGACTGAAGGCGCCGGCCGGCCGGACAGCGCCGCTGTGCAGTGTCTGATGTCTGCAGGATGCTGAGACGGACGGCCGGTGGTCGGACGGGGCTGATCGGCGCCAGGCCAGGAGGCCAGTGTGATGTGTGTGCCGTGTATTGGTTGTGACACGTGACACGTGACATGTGCGCAGGACGCTCAGTCTGAGCTCGGCGTCCGGCCGCCGGGGCCGGTGGGCGCCAAGAGTGGTGATGTGTGGTGTATTGGTGTGTGACATGTGACATGTGAACAGGACGCTCAGTCGGAGCTCGGCGTCCGGCCGCCGGGGCCGGTGGGCGCCAAGAGTGGTGATGTGTGGTGTATTGGTGTGTGACATGTGACATGTGCGCAGGACGCTCAGTCTGAGCTCGGCGTCCGGCCGCCGGGGCCGGTGGGCGCCAAGAGTGGTGATGTGTGGTGTATTGGTGTGTGACATGTGACATGTGCACAGGACGCTCAGTCTGAGCTCGGCGTCCGGCCGCCGGGGCCGGTGGGCGCCAAGAGTGGTGATGTGTGGTGTATTGGTGTGTGACATGTGACATGTGCACAGGACGCTCAGTCTGAGCTCGGCGTCCGGCCGCCGGGGCCGGTGGGCGCCAGGAGCGGGTTGTTGTTGTTGTTGTTGTGTCTTCTCGGGTCGGCCCTACGGCCGACCGTAGCCCAAGGGCTCTCGGTGAACCAGGTAGCCCCGGGCCAAGGCCGCCACGGCCCCGCCGTCTCGCAGCTGCTTCGGGTCTGGATGGATAGTCCCGAAGATGCGGAGACGAGCGCCCGCCAGGCAGGGGCACCTCAGCAGGACGTGCTCCGGCGTGTCAGGCTCCTCCCTGCACACCTGACAGAGCGCCGCCAGGCACGCGAGATCGCTGCACTGCTGGCAGCCCCGGGTCGGTTGACGGCCGATTCGGTGCAGATAACTCTGCGAGCGGGTCCAGTGACCCGCCCGCAGCTGGTGCACATTGACGGCGTCGTCTCGCTCGTCGGAGAGGACCGGTTTCGGGAGCCGGTCTCCCATGATCCGCTTGAACAGGCATTCCGGCCAGCGACATCGCCAGGCCAGAGAGGCGGCGCGGCCGACTGCCTTGGTGAGGCTGCGGACGTCCACAGGAACATCTTCCTGCGGAAGGCTGGAGGCCCCCTTGGCCAGCTCGTCCGCCCGTTCATTTCCGGGTAGTCCACAATGTGCCGGGACCCATTGTAGGAGCACCCGACTACCCCCCGCCACGGTTGCCAGGAGCAGGCGCCAGATCGTCGCCCCCAGCGCGGTCGTCTGCCCTCCGGCGCCGCTCGCGAGTGTGGCGAGCGCGGCCTGGGAGTCCGTGCATACGACCACCGGTCTCTCGCCCAGGTCGTCCCCCATCTGTTGCACCGCCTCCAGCGCCGCGCGTATCGCCACCAACTCGGCGCGCGTGCTGCTGCATACCACGCCGGCCGGCGCTTGGACCTCTCGTTCCGCACCGGACGAGAGGGCGATCAAGGCACCACCTCCCCCGGCCGTGACTCCGCCCTCCGCCGATCCGTCGCTCCAGATCCACACGGCATCCTCCGGCAGGGTTGCCAGGTGCTCCTCGGCAGCCGCCCGACGTACTTCGCCGGGGGCCGTCCTCCGGATGTCTGCGCCGATATCCAGCCGGATACTGACTCCGCTGCAGTCCAGCCACGGCGGGATAGTGGTATGCAGTCGCTCCTCCACGGGGACCCCGCTCACGCTCGCACGCGCGGCAGCTACCGCTCCGACGTCTCGCCACCCGGTGGTGGTCAGGAGGCGCCGCGGGACCACCGCCTCAGCGACCGCGACGAGGGGGTCGTCCGTCTTCTGTGACGCCGCCGTTCCGGAGAGCCTCGCGGCCAACACTTCCCGGCGTGTCCGTACGGGGACCATGCCGGCCTCCGCCATGAGTGGGTTCCTCGGTGTGCTCACGGGGCAACCGGTCACGGCCCGCGCCACCGCGCGCATCTCCCGTTCGAGAAGCTCCACGTGCGACTCCGACGCCGCCGGGAGCCAGGCCGCGGCCGCGTACTCGAGCGCTCCGCGGACGTATCCGTTGGCGACTGTCCGCAGCTGCGGCTCACGCAGCCCCCACGAGCGTCCGGTCAGCTTACGGAGCTGGGCCACACGCGGCTTCACCTTCTTGCGGAGGCGCACAGTGTTCTCCGAAGTGGAGCTGTCTGTCAAAGGTCACTCCGAGGTGGAGATGCCGTGTTCCCTGGACACGCGCCCCGTCCACCCTGAGTGTGAAGCTGCGGGCGTCCTCGTACCGTTGGGACAGCACCAGGGTCTGTGTCTTGCTGCCCGCTAGCTTCATCTTCCACTTCCTGGCCCACCCCGTCATCACGTCCGCGGCCTGTTGGGCGCGGTCTCTGGCCTGTTCGATGGTACCGCCGTAGCTCAGAGTCGCCGTGTCATCGGCGTACATGAAGACTGAGGTGTTGGGGACTTGCTGCAGCGCTGCCACCGGGTCCGCCGACCACAGGATGAACAGGGTCGGGGCGAGCACTGATCCTTGGGGCAGGCCCGCTCGGAACGGGCGGCTCGCGCTGCGCACACCGTTAACCTCCGCACACGCGCGTCGGTCACGCAGGAAGTGGAAGATCCACGAGACGAGGCAGCGTGGGAGGTGGTGTGACATCTTCAGTCGGAGCATCTGATGGTCGATGACGTCGTAGGCCCGGGAGAAGTCATACGCCGTAAGGACGAATCTGGCGGCTGTCTTGCCGTCGACTGGGCGTCCCCTCGGGCGTGGTCGGTTCCATCCATCCTGGACTTCTTGGATTATTCGTCCAAGGTTCTCCTCAGCGGAGCGGCCTCGCCGGAAGCCAACTTGCTCCGCCGGGATGGTGTCGTCGCGCTCCAATATGTGGGTGACTCTTGCCGCCACCATCCGCTCCGTCAGCTTGGCTACGTGGCTGGTGAGCGAGATGGGGCGGTAGCTGGCGACGTCCGATTGATTCTTCCCGGCCTTCGGGATGGGAATGATAATGGCCCTTCTCCAGACTGACGGGACCTCCGCGGTGCGCCAGGACAGATTGATGAGGTGCAGCAGAGCATCCTGGGCGAGGGGTCCCAGATGCTGTAGATGCTCCGTGCATACGCCATCTGCCCCGGGTGCTTTCTTGGCCTTCATCCTCCGCAGCTGGTCCGTCATCTCTTGTATGGAGAAGAGTTGACAGGCGTCGCTCCGGGGCCGGTGGGCGCCAAGAGCGGTGATGTGTGGTGTATTGGTGTGTGACATGTGACATGTGCACAGGACGCTCAGTCTGAGCTGGGCGTCCGGCCGCCGGGGCCGGTGGGCGCCAGGAGCGGTGATGTGTAGTGTATTGGTGTGTGACATGTGACATGTGCACAGGACGCTCAGTCTGAGCTGGGCGTCCGGCCGCCGGGGCCGGTGGGCGCCAGGAGCGGGTCGGTGCAGACGGCCGCCACCCGGCTGCGGCGGCTACAGATGGAGGTGAACCGCGCCATCCGGCTCGACATGCCCGACCAGAGCGTGCCCTGGTTCACCGACGTCTACGCCAAGGGACTGCCCGGTGAGGAGACATGTCCGCCGACGACAACGTGAAACAGTGGCCTAGCATTGGGAAATTTGGGTGGAAAACGTCACCCTATGGATACTATTTTCCACTCGTTTTCCCGAGTTTTACTGTGCATTTTCCACTCCTTATTTTACAACGTATTGGATAATTGGAACCCTGATACTGATTTATGGATGTAATGATGAGGACAGCCTGTATAGGGAAAGACAGGTAAGAATTAGCATAGGTAGCTAATAACCAATTCTGGCGAGCAAGTAATTGGATATTGATAAAGCTGACTACATATGTTTTTTGGGTTGGATTTTCCACTCTTTATGCTTATTTTTAGCCAGAATCTTTCACTCCGCACCCTCTCTCCAAAGCAATTCTAGGACCTTGACGTGGAATGTGTGCAAAAGCGTTAATTGTCTTCTCATTTTGCTAAATTTTATTTTTTCTCGAAGTAAATTCAAAATAAATTCTAAAATGCAATGGTGCTTTGTCTGAGGATGTCATATTAGTGGAACGACGAGCAATATTTCTCTTTTGAAAACATGAGTGATCTGACTGTATGGAGCGCGTAGATGGCAGTTGAACAGATGGACTAGCTTTCGTCGTCACGGGACGCGGTGTTTAAAAGTAGCACCTCCGTCTTACCAGTGCAGTACCCTGCTTGTGCAGTGTGTTGACGTGTATGTGTGTGTGTCGGCGTCTGCCCCGTGCGCCCCCGACAGACCCGGTGACGGGTGCGGCGCACCGTCAGCTGGTGACTGAGGTGCGTGACACGCTCGCGGCGCTGGTCGGCGGAGAGGACAGGGTGCACAGCGGGGTGCGCACTGCCGGGTACCAGTTCACCGCCGATATGGTGGTCTACCGGCGACCGGACGGCGGCTACACGGACACGGACGGGCCGCGGGTCACCAGGTCAGTCAGATGACTAGGTCAGTCAGACTGGTCACAACTCACCAGGTCAGTCAGACGGGTCACCAGGTCAGACGGGCCGCGGGTCACCAGGTCAGTCAGACGGGCCACCAGGTCAGTCAGACGGGTCACCAGGTCAGTCAGACGGGCCGCAGGTCACAAGGTCAGTCAGACGGGTCACCAGGTCAGACGGGCCGCGGGTCACCAGGTCAGTCAGACGGGTCACAAGGTCAGTCAGACGGGCCACCAGGTCAGTCAGACGGGCCGCAGGTCACAAGGTCAGTCAGACGGGTCACCAGGTCAGTCAGACGGGTCACCAGGTCAGTCAGACGGGCCACCAGGTCAGTCAGACGGGCCACCAGGTCAGTCAGACGGGTCGCCAGGTCAGTCAGACGGGTCACCAGGTCAGTCAGACGGGTCACCAGGTCAGTCAGACGGGTCACCAGGTCAGTCAGACGGGTCACCAGGTCAGTCAGACGGGTCACCAGGTCAGTCAGACGGGTCACCAGGTCAGTCAGACGGGCCACCAGGTCAGTCAGACGGGTCACCAGGTCAGTCAGACGGGTCACCAGGTCAGTCAGACGGGTCACCAGGTCAGTCAGACGGGCCACCAGGTCAGTCAGACGGGCCACCAGGTCAGTCAGACTGACCTGGTGGCCCGTCTGACTGACCTGGTGGCCCGTCTGACTGACCTGGTGACCCGTCTGACTGACCTGGTGGCCCACCAGGTCAGTCAGACGGGTCACCAGGTCAGTCAGACGGGCCTCCAGGTCAGTCAGACGGGTCACCAGGTCAGTCAGACGGGTCACCAGGTCAGTCAGACGGGCCGCAGGTCACAAGGTCAGTCAGACGGGTCACCAGGTCAGACGAGCCGCGGGTCACCAGGTCAGTCAGACGGGCCACCAGGTCAGTCAGACGGGCCGCAGGTCACAAGGTCAGTCAGACGGGTCACCAGGTCAGTCAGACGGGCCACCAGGTCAGTCAGACGGGTCACCAGGTCAGTCAGACGGGCCACCAGGTCAGTCAGACGGGTCACCAGGTCAGTCAGACGGGTCACCAGGTCAGTCAGACGGGTCACCAGGTCAGTCAGACGGGTCACCAGGTCAGTCAGACGGGTCACCAGGTCAGTCAGACGGGTCACCAGGTCAGTCAGACGGGTCACCAGGTCAGTCAGACGGGTCACCAGGTCAGTCAGACGGGTTACCAGGTCAGTCAGACGGGTCACCAGGTCAGTCAGACGGGCCACCAGGTCAGTCAGACGGGTCACCAGGTCAGTCAGACGGGTCACCAGGTCAGTCAGACGGGTCACCAGGTCAGTCAGACGGGCCACCAGGTCAGTCAGACGGGCCACCAGGTCAGTCAGACGGGTCACCAGGTCAGTCAGACGGGTCACCAGGTCAGTCAGACGGGTCACCAGGTCAGTCAGACAGGCCACCAGGTCAGTCAGACGGGCCACCAGGTCAGTCAGACGGGTCACCAGGTCAGTCAGACGGGTCACCAGGTCAGTCAGACGGGTCACCAGGTCAGTCAGACGGGTCACCAGGTCAGTCAGACGGGTCACCAGGTCAGTCAGACGGGTCACCAGGTCAGTCAGACGGGTCACCAGGTCAGTCAGACGGGCCACCAGGTCAGTCAGACGGGTCACCAGGTCAGTCAGACGGGTCACCAGGTCAGTCAGACGGGTCACCAGGTCAGTCAGACGGGTCACCAGGTCAGTCAGACGGGTCACCAGGTCAGTCAGACGGGTCACCAGGTCAGTCAGACGGGTCACCAGGTCAGTCAGACGGGTCACCAGGTCAGTCAGACGGGTCACCAGGTCAGTCAGACGGGTCACCAGGTCAGTCAGACGGGTCACCAGGTCAGTCAGACGGGCCACCAGGTCAGTCAGACGGGTCACCAGGTCAGTCAGACGGGTCACCAGGTCAGTCAGACGGGTCACCAGGTCAGTCAGACGGGCCGCAGGTCACCAGGTCAGTCAGACGGGTCACCAGGTCAGTCAGACGGGTCACCAGGTCAGTCAGACGGGTCACCAGGTCAGTCAGACGGGTCACCAGGTCAGTCAGACGGGTCACCAGGTCAGTCAGACGGGTCACCAGGTCAGTCAGACGGGTCACCAGGTCAGTCAGACGGGTCACCAGGTCAGTCAGACGGGTCACCAGGTCAGTCAGACGGGTCACCAGGTCAGTCAGACGGGTCACCAGGTCAGTCAGACGGGTCACCAGGTCAGTCAGACGGGTCACCAGGTCAGTCAGACGGGTCACCAGGTCAGTCAGACGGGTCACCAGGTCAGTCAGACGGGTCACCAGGTCAGTCAGACGGGTCACAACTCACCAGGTCAGTCAGACGGGTCACCAGGTCAGACGGGCCGCGGGTCACCAGGTCAGTCAGACGGGCCACCAGGTCAGTCAGACGGGTCACCAGGTCAGTCAGACGGGCCGCAGGTCACAAGGTCAGTCAGACGGGTCACCAGGTCAGACGGGCCGCGGGTCACCAGGTCAGTCAGACGGGTCACAAGGTCAGTCAGACGGGCCACCAGGTCAGTCAGACGGGCCACCAGGTCAGTCAGACGGGCCGCAGGTCACAAGGTCAGTCAGACGGGTCACCAGGTCAGTCAGACGGGTCACCAGGTCAGTCAGACGGGTCACCAGGTCAGTCAGACGGGTCGCCAGGTCAGTCAGACGGGTCACCAGGTCAGTCAGACGGGTCACCAGGTCAGTCAGACGGGTCACCAGGTTAGTCAGACGGGTCACCAGGTCAGTCAGACGGGTCACCAGGTCAGTCAGACGGGTCACCAGGTCAGTCAGACGGGCCACCAGGTCAGTCAGACGGGTCACCAGGTCAGTCAGACGGGTCACCAGGTCAGTCAGACGGGTCACCAGGTCAGTCAGACGGGCCACCAGGTCAGTCAGACTGACCTGGTGACCCGTCTGACTGACCTGGTGGCCCGTCTGACTGACCTGGTGACCCGTCTGACTGACCTGGTGGCCCACCAGGTCAGTCAGACGGGTCACCAGGTCAGTCAGACGGGCCACCAGGTCAGTCAGACGGGTCACCAGGTCAGTCAGACGGGTCACCAGGTCAGTCAGACGGGCCGCAGGTCACAAGGTCAGTCAGACGGGTCACCAGGTCAGACGAGCCGCGGGTCACCAGGTCAGTCAGACGGGCCACCAGGTCAGTCAGACGGGCCACCAGGTCAGTCAGACGGGCCGCAGGTCACAAGGTCAGTCAGACGGGTCACCAGGTCAGTCAGACGGGTCACCAGGTCAGTCAGACGGGCCACCAGGTCAGTCAGACGGGTCACCAGGTCAGTCAGACGGGCCACCAGGTCAGTCAGACGGGTCACCAGGTCAGTCAGACGGGTCACCAGGTCAGTCAGACGGGTCACCAGGTCAGTCAGACGGGTCACCAGGTCAGTCAGACGGGTCACCAGGTCAGTCAGACGGGTCACCAGGTCAGTCAGACGGGTCACCAGGTCAGTCAGACGGGTTACCAGGTCAGTCAGACGGGTCACCAGGTCAGTCAGACGGGCCACCAGGTCAGTCAGACGGGTCACCAGGTCAGTCAGACGGGTCACCAGGTCAGTCAGACGGGTCACCAGGTCAGTCAGACGGGCCACCAGGTCAGTCAGACGGGTCACCAGGTCAGTCAGACGGGTCACCAGGTCAGTCAGACGGGCCACCAGGTCAGTCAGACGGGCCACCAGGTCAGTCAGACGGGTCACCAGGTCAGTCAGACGGGTCACCAGGTCAGTCAGACGGGTCACCAGGTCAGTCAGACGGGTCACCAGGTCAGTCAGACGGGTCACCAGGTCAGTCAGACGGGTCACCAGGTCAGTCAGACGGGCCACCAGGTCAGTCAGACGGGTCACCAGGTCAGTCAGACGGGTCACCAGGTCAGTCAGACGGGTCACCAGGTCAGTCAGACGGGTCACCAGGTCAGTCAGACGGGTCACCAGGTCAGTCAGACGGGTCACCAGGTCAGTCAGACGGGTCACCAGGTCAGTCAGACGGGTCACCAGGTCAGTCAGACGGGTCACCAGGTCAGTCAGACGGGTCACCAGGTCAGTCAGACGGGTCACCAGGTCAGTCAGACGGGCCACCAGGTCAGTCAGACGGGTCACCAGGTCAGTCAGACGGGTCACCAGGTCAGTCAGACGGGTCACCAGGTCAGTCAGACGGGCCGCAGGTCACCAGGTCAGTCAGACGGGTCACCAGGTCAGTCAGACGGGTCACCAGGTCAGTCAGACGGGTCACCAGGTCAGTCAGACGGGTCACCAGGTCAGTCAGACGGGTCACCAGGTCAGTCAGACGGGTCACCAGGTCAGTCAGACGGGTCACCAGGTCAGTCAGACGGGTCACCAGGTCAGTCAGACGGGTCACCAGGTCAGTCAGACGGGTCACCAGGTCAGTCAGACGGGTCACCAGGTCAGTCAGACGGGTCACCAGGTCAGTCAGACGGGTCACCAGGTCAGTCAGACGGGTCACCAGGTCAGTCAGACGGGTCACCAGGTCAGTCAGACGGGTCACCAGGTCAGTCAGACGGGTCACCAGGTCAGTCAGACGGGTCACCAGGTCAGTCAGACGGGTCACCAGGTCAGTCAGACGGGTCACCAGGTCAGTCAGACGGGTCACCAGGTCAGTCAGGCGGGTCACCAGGTCAGTCAGACGGGTCACCAGGTCAGTCAGACGGGTCACCAGGTCAGTCAGACGGGTCACCAGGTCAGTCAGACGGGTCACCAGGTCAGTCAGACGGGTCACCAGGTCAGTCAGACGGGTCACCAGGTCAGTCAGACGGGTCACCAGGTCAGTCAGACGGGTCACCAGGTCAGTCAGATGGGTCACCAGGTCAGTCAGACGGGTCACCAGGTCAGTCAGACGGGTCACCAGGTCAGTCAGACGGGTCACCAGGTCAGTCAGACGGGTCACCAGGTCAGTCAGACGGGTCACCAGGTCAGTCAGACGGGTCACCAGGTCAGTCAGACGGGTCACCAGGTCAGTCAGACGGGTCACCAGGTCAGTCAGACGGGTCACCAGGTCAGTCAGACGGGTCACCAGGTCAGTCAGACGGGTCACCAGGTCAGTCAGACGGGTCACCAGGTCAGTCAGACGGGTCACCAGGTCAGTCAGACGGGTCACCAGGTCAGTCAGACGGGCCACCAGGTCAGTCAGACGGGTCACCAGGTCAGTCAGACGGGCCACCAGGTCAGTCAGACGGGTCACCAGGTCAGTCAGACGGGCCACCAGGTCAGTCAGACGGGTCACCAGGTCAGTCAGACGGGTCACCAGGTCAGTCAGACGGGCCACCAGGTCAGTCAGACGGGTCACCAGGTCAGTCAGACGGGTCACCAGGTCAGTCAGACGGGTCACCAGGTCAGTCAGACGGGTCACCAGGTCAGTCAGACGGGCCGCAGGTCACAAGGTCAGTCAGACGGGTCACCAGGTCAGTCAGACGGGTCACCAGGTCAGTCAGACGGGCCGCAGGTCACCAGGTCAGTCAGACGGGTCGCCAGGTCAGTCAGACGGGCCACCAGGTCAGTCAGACGGGTCACCAGGTCAGTCAGACGGGTCACCAGGTCAGTCAGACGGGCCGCAGGTCACAAGGTCAGTCAGACGGGTCACCAGGTCAGTCAGACGGGCCACCAGGTCAGTCAGACGGGTCACCAGGTCAGTCAGACGGGTCACCAGGTCAGTCAGACGGGTCACCAGGTCAGTCAGACGGGTCACCAGGTCAGTCAGACGGGTCACCAGGTCAGTCAGACGGGCCGTGAGTCATTAGTACAGGACCTTTGGTTGCTGTGTTCATTGATTTCCTGTATCTCCCGTGTGTTTTGTACGACACAAGAAAGGTTATTTGTGGTTTGCGTTCGATGAAAGGTGAGTGTGAAGGTCAGGGGCAGGGTTGAATGAAAGTGAATGGTTAGCATATGGCGTAGTCTCCGGTGCCCGATGGGCACCAGGCTAGCCAATTTAACATAATTACTCTAATGATTCGATTGTATGATGAAGTGGCCACGCCACATGCGGTTACCCCGGGTCAGGCAGCCTCGTGTTCCTAGTCCATGTCCATTGAAGCCCGTCTGGTGGGGGATCGCTGCTGCTGCCCATGACTGTGTGACGGCTGACCTGTCTGTCCCGCTCCCATCCTCCCTCCTCAGTGTGGCGGTGCTGGTGCCGTCTACGCAGGACTACTGCATCAACCGTGCCCAGCTGACGGGCGCACAGCTGCTGCGGCGTCGCCATCTGGAGATGCTCGGCTTCACCGTGCACACCGTCCACCCGCACCACTGGAACAGCATGGCCCTGGCGGAGCCGGCCGACAAGCTCAGCTTCCTCGCTGCGCTCATAGATGGCAGGAACCTGCTGGAGGAGCGTGCGTGATGCCGCCAGGGCCGCTCGTGTCGGCGGTACGGTGGCTAAGTCCATCGCGGATAGAGCGGCCCTGGTTTCAGCCTAGTCGAGGTGGGTATGAGTTGTTACGTTTGATGATTATGTTATCAAGATCATGGTGCTTTGTAATATATGCCTTGCGCTGCAATTATAGTGCATCAGTGTTCGTTTGTTTACACTATTTGCAATCGACATGACATGGAAGGCCTTTCACAACAAATTCGTCATTTATGCTGAAGGTTTTAGGTTAATTCCTTTGTTTGGCATTCAAAAAGTTCACAGGGTCACCGCTTCAGTTACTCTATCGGATTTCGTCACGCAACAGGGGACGATCATGCGGTCACCATTTATATTAGCATTCGGAATGACCTTGAATATGGATGACTGGTGCCGAATAACTTCCGCATACTTTTTAGACATCTTTTTAAAAAGTATACGTCATATATTCTGTGCATACAAGGTGAATGAACATACTGCCCTTCAACACTAACAGTTGATTATACGAAAGACATTCTGCGTTTAAAAAGCCCACATGAAAACGCCCTCGACCACTGACCTGTGTACGTACCATGTCTTAGACCATGCGGGTGCAAAGCAGACCAGCGAAGGATCTTCAGGGACGTTACCAACTAGACACATCTGATTACAATGTCGCCCCCTGGCCCGGGTCGACACTTCGTACAAGTCAAACGCTCGTATCTAATATATATAGCACGTAATGCATGCGCACCGAGCAATGCACATCACACGCCGCCCGCCTCTACCTGAACAGGAGCCAATACAGAACAATCATCACCAGCAGGACCAGCGCGGCGTTCCTGAGTTTCCTCAGCACCACCCGGTCCGCGCCGCGCACCGTCGCTACTATCTCGTTATTCCGCACAAACACCTCACGGCTCTCGTCAATCAGCTGACCGCGCGTGATGTCATCCAGCTGCTCGGCGGCCGAGTTCATGGCGGCGGCCAGCTGGATCTTCAGCTGGCGGATCTTGTGCGAGCCGTAGTCGGTGAGGGCGTTACCAGGGCCGTCGCCGCTACCTCCGAACAGGCGGCCGAGCAGCTGCCGCTTCCCGCGCAGCACCTGTCCGCCGGACAGCAGGCCCATGTACAGGTGGTAGATGTAGGCCATCAGCAGGTGGGGCTCGTCGCACTCCAGCCGGTGGAGGTGGTCCAAGTAGCGCTGCACGGCCGGCCGCGGCACGTGCTGGTCCTTCCAGTCGGCGCCCAGGTAGTGACTGAGGTCGGCCTCGAACGCAGCCTGCCGACGCATCCCGGCGATGTCGAGGTCTCCCACCAGGCTGTCTCCGAGCCGGTCCAGCGCCGACTCGAGGTAGGCGAACACGTCATAGAAGACCAGCAGGCCCTCTGCCCAGACGCCGACGTCCGACATCGCTGCAGGAGGATAGGGGTGGATGAGCGCCAGCACTTGCTGACGGCCAGGGGACGACAAACTATTGGACATAGCGGCTACCACGGCCGCGAGAGTTGGTACAATCTAGGTACGGATGGGCGGTTCAGTCACGCGGTGCTTCCTTCTTATATCCGACTTACCGATGCCCAGTTTGGCGTTGATCAGGGCATCGCTGACGCCGTGGATGTCGCGAGTGGCTTTCCGCATTTGCTTTGTGAAGGGAATGTCCTCCACATGCTCCGCCTGCGGCGCCATCTTTGCTGCTTATTCTGTGGAGAAAAGGGCCATTTTATACTGGTACGGCTTTTGTCTGTCACAATTTTTCGGAAAATATCTTCTTTTTTTCTTTTTTCGGAAGCCCCTCAATTGAATAGGAGCCTAGCCTACATCCCTGCGACGTGGAAATGGGCTCAGTCAGTTACAAATGAAATTTCCTTCGTTTTCCCTTCGACACACCGCTGCTCCGAATGGAAAACGTAGGAAATGTCATCCGTAACATGCAGAGGCGTCGCCGACGGGTGGGTCGGGGGACGGTCCCCCGACCCCCCCCCCCCCACCCCCTCTCAGGTTCCAGTTGGTTGACCCCTCCCCCTACACACACACTTTTTGTAGGGGAAGTTAACAATTTATCGTAAAAATTGCCTTTGCAGCAGTCAAAATCCAGCTATCCAGTCAAAAAGCAGAAATTTTGCGCCGCTTCGCGGCATGACAAGTTCCACAATTGCTTATACAAATTTGGAAAATGCGAAAATGAATTCCACCAGGGCCCACTCCCTGCATAAAATATTAACTTTTAAGCGGGCTACATGTTTAGCTAGTCTGCCAAGTTCCGAAAAAGGCGATGCAAACGCAAAGACGCGGACATCGGCACCCGGAAGCTGCTCCACCGGTGCCCAACTTGCTGGACCGAAGAGCAATAGTGGGGACCAGGCCAGCACCATCTCCCCAAGCCATCTCCCTCCAGGCTCCTCCAGATACACAGGGACCATTTATGCGCGGAAAAGGCGTTCTGCCCCTTGCGCTTTCAAACCATTTGCACTGTTACCAGTTATTTGTTACAGTTCGGTACATAAACATGTATACAGTTATTATTATCATATGTACTATTGAGCGCTGACTGCCACCTGTCATCGTGATTTACTATCCGAGGCTAATGTATATGAAAAACTACCTTCATTTCAATATTTTGCATCATACCGAGATGTGCAACCAGGAAAAGAGGTTACTGAGGCTTGGCTCCACTCACGGTCTGGTTCCAATATTAAAATTTAGTTTTCCATGACCTAAAATTACAATTTGCACGCCGCTTCGCGGCTTCACATCGGTGGCCATCGTCATAACGAAGCCATCGTCATCGTATTCGGTTTCTCGTAACGCTGAATTGAGTTTATCGCATTTTTAGCTTCTTATCCTATACATGGCCCACCGCCTATATTTCTGGGTTTTATCAGGAAAACCCGTAAAAAAATTAACGCCGCTTGGCGGCGCTAAAGATCAAGTACCTGCTATAACATGAAAATCCACATAAAAAAAATGTTGCAAAGGCTTAAATACACGAGAGAAGAAAAAAAATGGGGGTACATTTTTCGTCCTTTCAGCCGACCCCCCCCCCCCCACACTCAAAAATGCTAGGCGACGCCCCTGGTGATAACGAACAGTCTTGGGCACATTACAAAAACGGATGCTATTTAACAGTAAAACGCCTTGTTGGGCGATGCGGACGCGCTCTGGGTAAAGCTAAATTAAGTTGTATTAAATTGTTCATGATCTCCTTTCTCGAATCCGCCAAAAGGGCTCCTTTCTCGAATCCGCCAAAAGGGAGTACGTACTGTGCGCTGCATGCTTCATCGTATAAATTAATGCTTAGATTAATATGCCATTTTTGATCAAGAATGATTTGTGTTCATTTCAACATTTGCGTGTGCCACGCGCTGTGGTCCCACCCATATCAGAGCGCAACATACCAAAATCAAAATTGATGTGATGGTCCTATCCAATGGTGAAAACCTTATCTCAATCGGAGCAGTGGTTGCAAAGTTATTAGCTTCTGAAAAGCGTCTGTATGGCCGGGTCGGGCCGGGTCAAATGTAAATTTGTTTAGTAAGTTGACTAGAAACCCCACGGGCGCTTGGCGCCCGCTCGGTAATTAGTTCACGAAATTTTACTGAAGTCTCACTTTTTTACTCGTTAGCTTACTGTTTTTACTGTTCGTAGCGTAAAATACTGAATTTCGAACTGGTTCACATTTCTCACTTGAAATTACTCAAAGCTCACTGATTTACTCATCATCGTAACTTTTGTTTAGCCGTTCCTCACTGTTTTGACTTCTTTCACTGAATCGTACCACATATAGTATGTTCTTCTATAATATAGTGAATAATATAGTATACTTATAATATATGCTCGCACGCCCGGCCGGTATACCATGGATGAGGCCCTGGTACTGAATACTACCATTAGTACCAGGCCTCGAAGGGTGGTATTGGTGGTAGAAGGGCTTTGCTAGGGGGCTGGTAAGACCCATAGTGTCTTTTTCTCTCAGTGTGGTGAGGGGGCGCCGCTTCGCGGCATGACCGCGGATAGACGTGAGGCGGCGCGGGCGGGGCCGCCTATGACGGACTGTATAGTGTATGTGTGTTTTTAATGTATGCATTTCTGTTGTAAAAACACACATTTGCTCGTGAAAAAGATGCCATGATCTCGGACACGTAGGGTAGTCGGGTAAGAGCACGCACTTAGTGCACTGCGCCTTCCAACTCATGTCCTGTGTCCCAACTAAGAAATATCGTTAGTTTTGTACAATACCGAAAACAATATCAGGGCACTGTAAAATCAAATACCTCTCCTATAAAATACTATATAAATACTTTCTGAACGATTACGGCGAGTGGCTGAGTAATTATGATGAGTGCATAATCTGATGTAATTTTCGTTAGAGTCGTATACATTGCTACTGGTTGAGTAGATTTCAGTGAGGAATCAGTAATCTCAGTGAGCGAGCGAGCACCTAGATCTGGCAACACTACTAAATGTTAAAAAAGTGACGTTATGAGTCAAATCGGTGAGGTGGTTAGTAAAAGCGGTGAGCGAACTATTTCAGTTACACAAGAAGGTAATTCAGTGAGACGTGCAGTAAAAACAGTGAGCTGAAGAAATATACCCCTTAAAAACTGTCATTTCATTGCTTTCCCAATAGCGGCTTTAGGCCAAGTGTTAAGCGAACTATGCAAACATTCCACATTTCGACAAGTCGAAATAACCCTCATCTCTCACTTTTTGTTCAAAATTGGTCTATAGGGTTATCTTGGGTTTTTAATTCATCTGTGGCACTATTAGCTCGATCTGACCTCAGGTTTTCGAGTTATAGCCTCGGGCATTTTGGCAAGGTCACGCTGCAGAGGTATTTTTGGAGGGCGACATAGTGCATTTGACATAACCAAATGTCAAAAAGACATATGGCTGAATTCGTAATGAAACGGAGATTCTATTTCTGGGCTTTGTTGCGTGACCTTGAATGACCTTGACCCCGTGACCTTTTTTCGTTGACCTCGTACACATCTGATTTCAATTTTTTACTTTGCAAAATACTCGTCAATGTATTGCCTAACAACGCAACAAAAAAAAACATGTACGTTTTTCCTCTAATTTCCATATTTTCCGTCGATATACGTGCGCGTTTTCAAATTACCCCCACGGGGGAGGGATAACGGGCGAATATCTGCGAAGTGCGAGCCTATGGTACCGATTTGGGTGGGCTTTTTGCCATTCGATCCGGCGAGGTCCAAGACAGTGCAAGTTTTAGTTTTATCCACTTTGGTCTAATCTAAGTGGACCAAATTGGACCAAAACCGCCAAAAATCGTTGCCGACGTCATTCTACAAAACTATGGGAACGATTCGGGCGAGGTTTTCACCATTCGATCCGGCGTGGTCTAAAACGGTACCATATTGAGTTGTATCCACTTTGGTCCAATCTAAGTAAACCAAAATTCCACCTTTGTTTACCAAAGCCGCCCAAAACCGTTGCAGACGTCATGCTCCGAACCTATGGGACCGATTTGAACGGAGTCTTCCCCATTCGATCCGGCTCGGTCTAAACGGTGCCGTTTTGAGTTTTATCCACTTTAATGCAATCGAAGTGGACCAAATTGGACTAAAACATTGTTGCCGACGTCATGCTCCGAACCTATGGGGCCGAATTGGGCGGGGTCTTCACCTTTCGATCCGTTTTGGACCACGCCGGATGGCTGCGTGGTGTTGCTCGTCGCCCTGACAATGTGTATACCAAAAATCGGGTCTCTAGCTGCAATGGTATCCGAGATATCCGCCCATTGCCCCTCCCCTTGGGGGTAATTCAAAAACACGAACGCATATTGGCTGAAAATATGGAAATTAGAGGAAAAACGCGCTTTTCGTATTTTTTTTTGCGTTTAGCAATATATTGACAAGTATTTTTCGAAGTCAAATGCGTTATTTTGGCCTCCAAAAATACCTCTGCAGAGTGGCATTGCCAAAATGCCCGACCGTATAACTCGAAAACCTGAGGTCAGATCGAGCTGATAGTGCCACAGCTGAATTCAGGACCCAAGATAACCCTATAGACCAATTTTGAACACAAAGTGAGAGATGAGGGTTAACATTTTTTGGGGACAAAAATTGTCTAAATGTCGTGGAATACTATGAAGCGCAATGCAATGCGTTAAAAAAAACACTGGCCAATCGAAAATCGTAGAGCATCCCTTCGTTTTTTTAAGAACACTAACATGGACGTTATATTTCACATTTTGTGTTCAGACAATATTATGTTTCATTGCATTTTACTACAAACAATAATCTGCATAAACAATGTACACACCAGCAAAACAGCTCCAATTATCAGTGCCACTCACGAACTTCACGAACGCACCGATGCCAGCATAAGGACCTTTGACAATTACGCTGTTCAGGAACAGGGCATTGCAATTCACAAAGACCGAATTCCCGAAATCATTGTGCTCGACGATCCACTTTCGTCGCCAGTGTAGTTAAACTTCGGTCTCGACCATTCTAAAACCACGGTAGTAAAAATAAACCACCAATGTCCACCATGATCCCACTCAGCTCCCTTGTGACTCGGCTGCATCCGAAGACTGCGTCACCGTCCCGTCCTTCGTCACCTCCAGGGGTCCACCAGCAGTCTTCTCCGTCACCGCCCCGTCCTCCGCCGGCTCCAGGCGGTACCCGGGCGCCAGCCGCTCCAGCTGGCTCCTCCACTCGGGCGTGACGGCCGCCTCCATCGTCACCTCCCTGAACACCTCGCTGCGGCCCACCTCGGCGAACCCCATCCCGGCGAACATCCGCCGGCTGGCCTCGTTATCGAAGCCGATCTTCACCTCGAACCGGCTCAAGCCGAGGGTGTCGAAGCCGTATCGCAGCATGGCGGCGGCCGCCTGCCGCCCCCGCCCGGCGCCGCGCGCCCACGGCTCCGCGACCATCACCTCCGCTTCAGCCGCCGCGTCGCCCACCAGAAACAGGTTTACGTCGCCCACCATGGCCGCCTGCTGGTCGCGCGTGCGCTCGAACAGCGACCGGTCGAGCAGGATGAAGGTGCACTTGTTGTCGTCCTGCAGCCAGCTCTGTTGCATGGCATACTCCTCCGGTAACGCCAAAGGCTCGGAGGCGGTCAGCTGCTGAAGCTCTGCAGACTGCATCCAGCCGTGGTACTTAGGCACGTGACTCGCTCGGTATGGCACAAGCACCAGCAGGTCCGTCCAGATCGTCGTCTGTGCGTTAATCTTCATTGTTGACCAGCGTGAGTCCGTGACTGTAAGAGGGCCCACCCTGAGTTTCGTGGACACATGGGCTGGAAAGTTTCCTGCCCATGACATTAGGGTGGCTGTGTTTGTTTAGGATATCTGAGGGGCTTGCAGGCCAGCCATAACTTGAATACAAGCATGGCTGTTCTACAGTACAGTATGGGTAATTGGCAGTTCCACGGCTGAACATGTCACACACTTGATAGACCAAACCTTTCTCCAGTTTTCTAGCAGTAAAAAGAGGCAAAAACTATAGCAATGGATGTGGTTTATATAATGTTACCCTGCATGGAGTAAAACAAGTTTATTTAGGGATAAAATAGGGATCAGAACCAAAGAACTGATCAACAAGCCATATTTGATGATCCCTTAATAAGTAGGTACATCTGAAATAAACACTGATTCATGCAACTTCAAACGTTTCATTTGTATCATATTTTAATGTCCATTTAAATTGCACTTATGACTTTGTTCATGTTATGACAAACACAAATTGTGGTTACCAGTTGAACCATAAACAAGCATCCAAATATGTGCCCAACATACTGAACAATAGAAATACAAATAAAAATGGATAAGAACTTTGGGTAAGACCATACAAACCTGTTAGCTTACACTTTGGGTTTAAAGGGAATGCTTCACCTTTCTGGAAGTTGTCAAATATATGCTGGTTATAGTTGAAAATATGAAGCAAGTGCTGCTGAAAACGATGGTGATATTTTTTATTTAAAAAGTCGGTTAACTTTATACAAATTAAGTTTTTTTAATTTGGGATGTCATTATTGAGCTATAGACCGCCGCTGATTGGCTGAGAAAGTGGGATTGGCTGAAAAAGTGGCTGTCAGCATTTCAGCAGCGGCACTAGCCTAGACCCCATTTTGTAAACTATCAATTTAATTGCATAAAAATGGCTAAGTTTTGGGGAAAATGACTTTCGTATTTTCAAAATTTCAATAATGGCCAAAGATACTGGCTATGTCAGTTCAAAACCAATACAAAGGTGAAACATTCCCTTTAAGCTAACAGCTAAACACAACTGTAGCTCTAGCCCTAGCACCTGTGCCCTAGCACTTTAGGGCACACAACCTGAATTACAAAATGCTGGTCAAATGAGCATTGCTTTGTCAAATTTGACAAATATTAAGCCATGCAAAAATTTATCAAAAATAAGCAGATGGACAGATGTGGTAAACTAACACAACAGGTATGAAATTTTAGTCACTTTTCAGTGTTTTTTTTTCAGTCTGGCTATGCTATTGCTATGGCCCTACTGAATACAAGTGAACCCTGCTTTAGCCAAGCTAAGTAGCTGTTGGATAGCTCTGTTGTTTTGTGTATTTTTTGAGGAGCCACATTATATTTAGATATAAGGATTAGATATTTAGTTTTGTGGATCGTTTAAGTATTATTTTTAAGCATTCATAGTTAGCTGTTACCTCTTACTTGCTTTTTAAAGGACTTTTCATTCTAGCTTGTGTGCGCCAAAATTGTCTTAGTCTTATTTTTGTGTTATTAGTTGCAGGGTTGGATAAGTAGATATTTTAGAAAATTAGGGATAATTAAGGTGTATTTAGTATTCAGTTTATTTAAGGATTAGATATTTAGTCTAGTATTAGGTGCACTCATAGCTGATTTGTGTCACTAGCTTTACCTAGATCTAGTTAAGGTTTAGAAGAAGAAAAAACGAACAAAAAAACAACAAAAAAAGTTAAGTTAAGTTAGTAAAGTATTGAAAAGTGCATAGTACCTAAGTTATATACCTAAGTTACTAGTGTATTCAAATGAGCATGACTAGGATGCAGGCGAAGGTAACAGAGCTAGAGGCCCTCCAGGCTAGAGTAGCGGAGCTTGAGGCGCAGTTAAGTAAGTGTAGGTGTAGAGATGAGCTGCAGGAGGGTGTAGCTCCTGACCAAGGAACGTATGCGCAGATCGTGGTTAGGGGGTCAGAAAAGGAGCCTACAGGATCAGGGACCAGTGGTAGTTCTGATAGGGGCATAAGGGAGGAGGATAAGGCAAAGGTGGATAGTGCGGCTGGGGTTTGGAAGTGTGTTGGAGGGTCACGTTTCTGGAGACTCAACATTGTGGAAAATAATGCTAGGGCCACAGACAGTAAGGATGAGGAGGGGTGCTGGGTAATGGAGGGTGGTAGCAGAATCTGGAGGAGGAAGAGGGAAGGGGATCAGGAGGGATGGACAAAAGTTCAGGGTAGAGTCAGGCAGTACAGCCCCAGGTAACATCAGCAGGTTACAATAGCAAATAGGTTCAGTGCGTTAGAGTCAGCAGCTGAAAGTGACAGGGAACAGATTCAGCATTTAGTGGTTGGGGACTCAAGGGTAAGGCCCTTAAGGCGAACATTCTGTGGGAAGAGGGACAAATGTATAGTCAAACCGGGGGCAAAAGTAGTTGATATGGGCCCTGTCATTGAGGCAGAACTTGGTAGGAGTAGCCCGGAGACAGTTATAATACAGGTGGGGGTGAACAACATAGGACCTAGGCAGAGTGTGAGAATAGTAGCGGAGTACCGGAGCCTGCTGCAGAGGTTGAAGGAGTCCAGGAAACCAGTCATTGTGACTGGCATCCTCCCTCGCTGTGGAGCCAGTGAGGAGTGGTACTCGAGAGCTCTGTCTGTGAACAGCTCAGTTCAGAACTTATGTTCAGCTATGGGGCTTAGTTATGTAGACTTATGGGATCAGTTCTATGAGTGGCATAGGTACTATATGAAGGATGGGCTTCACTTATCGGATGAGGGGGCAAGGGCTTTGGGAGATGCCTACATAAGTGTCATTCAGGGAAACTAGGTAGGAGGGGGGGTTCAGGGACGCTAGTACTAGGGCATCAGGAAGTAAGCATTGGTAGAAGTTCATGTCAGAATAGGACAGTAGATCATAATTCCCTCAGAATTAGTAGAGTCAGCTCAAAGTATAAGATCACATGTGTGTTGCTGAATCCCAAAGTATTAGGTCTAAATTTGATGAGTTTGAGTGTTATGTTGCCCTTGAAAAGCCTGATATCATTTGTGTAACCGAGACATGGGTTAGTGAGGGGTATAATAGGGATAGGCTACAGGATTTCGAGTTACAAGGGTATAACATGTTCTCATACTGCAGAGAATCACAGCAGGGAGGCGGAGTGTTTGTATATGTAAATAGCTTGTACTGCACTACTAGAGTTGATGATTCTAGTAAAGTAAAAGAAGTAGAATCAATCTGGCTTGACATTAAAATTGGTACAGGAAACAGAGGAAGGTTGAGGATAGGTGCATTTTACAGACCAGGGAATCTTCCAAGGAACTCCCAAGCTGAAACAGACACATACATATTTCCTCAAGATATTTGTGAGGAAATATGTAGGAACTTTCGGGCTCAGTGTCTTATTATGGGAGATTTTAACTTAAGAGGATACGAAAGTATAGCAGAGGAAACAAATGAGTGTAGGTTGTATAGGCAAATCTTTGAAGAGGAGCTTTTCATGCATCAGTTTGTAACAGAGCCAACCAGACATTGCTCCATTCTAGACCTTGTATTCTCAGACAACAGTGATCTAGTTAGTGACATAAGTATTTGTGCAGGTCTAGGAACCAGTGATCACAATATGGTTAAATTCAATATCTCATCAGAAATGAGGCCCAAAGAAAACCTTATTATGGTTCCAAACTTCAGCCGGGCTGATTTTGATGGTATTAGAAATGACCTCGCACAGATAAAATGGAACGTTGAGTTGGCAGGTTTAGATGCATGTGAGGCCTGGAATGTTTTCAAAGCTAGATTAAGCCAAATTCAAAATCGGCATATACCCCTCAGGCACAAACGTAACAGAACCAAGGGCAATCCAGTTTGGCTTACCCCAGAAGTAAGGAGTGCTATACAAGCTAAAAGAAGTGCATTTGGCATTTTGAAGGGATCTTCACTAGATATAAATCAGAAGGCCTACCAGAATGCAAGAAATTCAGTTAAGAAAAAGGTCAGAGCAGCTAAAAGGGCAAAGGAACTTGATTTAGCTAGACATTGTAATGCAGATAGTAAGAAGTTCTTCAGTTTTTATAAGTTAAGTACAGTTTCCAAAAATATAGGTCCATTTAAGGTAGATGATGTGTTAGTTAGCAAGGACAGTGAAATGGTTGAAGTGCTTAATGATCAGTTTCAATCTGTCTTTACTATCGAGGACCAGAGTAGTATTGCAGCACTTCAGCCTGAGCTAGAGACAGAGGAGACTATAGGAGAGCTAGGTGGCATAAGTAGTGAACTTGTTCTAGAATATCTAAAGAAAGTAAGGCCTAACAAGGCAGAAGGACCTGATGAAATCCATGCTAGACTTTTAAGAGAATCTGAAAGGGAGTTGTCGGTTCCATTAGCCATAATATTTTCTAAATCACTTGCAGATAGTAAAATTCCACTTGATTGGAAAAGAGCAAATGTTGTTCCTATTCATAAAAAGGGAGATAGAAGTAAAGAGGAAAACTATAGACCAGTTAGTCTGACCTCATTAGTCTGCAAGGTGCTTGAATCAATCATCAAAGATAAGATTGTTGAATTCTTGGAGCAAAATGAACTCATCAAGGATACACAGCATGGCTTTAGGAAGGGCCGTTCTTGTTTAACTAATCTTCTGGAGTTTTTGGATGTTGCAACAGATAGCTTTGATCAGGGTAAACAGCTAGATGTAGCTTTTCTTGATTTCAGTAAAGCATTTGACAAAGTCCCATACAAGACTGGGGTTGCAACTTAAAATTCATGGGATCAGGGGCAAGATTCTGGATTGGATAGAAATGTGGCTTTCAGGACGCCAGCAAAGGGTTATATTGAATGGGTGCCAATCACAATGGAAGGAGGTTCTCAGTGGGGTTCCACAGGGCTCAGTCCTGGGCCCATTGCTTTTTATAATATTTGTGAATGCAATTGAGAACAGTATAGACAGCAAAGTCTTGAAATTTGCAGACGATCTAAAAGTTGTCAGGATTATTAGAGGAAAACATGATCAGGATGTTTTTCAATCAGATCTGGACAAGCTAGTTGAGTGGTCTGAAGCATGGCAGATGAAATTCAATTTGAGTAAATGTAAGATTATGCACGCTGGACGGGTTAGCAGTAAACATAGGTATGAAATGGGTGGGCAGAAAATGGAGCAGATTGAAAAGGAAAGAGATTTAGGTGTTGTGGTAAACAATAGACTATCAGTGTCAGACCAGGTTGTAGAAGCTAGGAAAAAGGCACTTAGAATGCTAGGGGCCATTAACAGAAATGTTTCCTACAAGAGTGAAAAGGTAATAACAAAACTGTATTGTGCATATGTTAGACCACATTTGGAGTATTGTGTACAAGCCTGGTCTCCAACATATGAGAAAGATTGCTGGTTGTTAGAAAGAGTTCAAAAAAGGGCAACAAAAATGGTTAATTGTCTTGGTAGTTTACCTTATGAAGATAGATTAAAGAAATTGGGTATGTTTTCACTTAGATATAGAAGGCTAAGAGGAGATCTAATTGAAGTCTTCAAATTTGTAAATAGTCAGCATTCTGGATATTTAAAGGGTATGTTTGAGTTCAATAGGGAAAATCGAGGTAGAGGTCATCAGCATAAACTAATTATGAAACAAAGTAGGACTAGGCTACGACAGTCATTTTTCAGTAGAAGGGTTGTAGGACATTGGAATATGCTACCAGGGGATGTCGCTGATGCAGTGACACTTGCTTCCTTCAAAATTAGATTAGATAAATACTTTACAGAGAAGGGATTAGTTCATAAATACTTGTGGGATTAGCCTTCTTTTATGCAGGTAGAGTAAGGTGATTTGAAGGGGCGAGACTGGTGGAGGGGGGGGGGGGGGGTGGGTGTGGGTGTGGGTGGGGTGGGGTGCAACCTCGGATGGGCCCAAGAGGCTCTTTGTTGCACTTTTCTTTTATGTCTTTTATGTCTTTATGAATAACATTTCAAATCACAAACTGACCTTCATATCATATAACTCAGATGATTTCAATGCTACACAAACAAAAATACCCACCGTGAGATCAACCCACAATAATGAATAATCACAATTAACTCACGTGTGCGTGACGTGTGCGTCACACCAACAAATGACAAAGGATGTAGGTTCGCTACTTGCTAACTATTCTATGAGCGAATCAGGGGGGTGTCATGGCTATCTCCGTAACGTGTCCACCCTGTCCCATAGCGTCACTTTCCAGCTCGATTTCCACCAATGGGGTGGCCGAATTGGGAGAAGCGTATTTCCTTTCGTAGACCGTCTCGTGGCACTTCTCGGTCTATCAAAAGAATTACGTCTTCGACCAGGCGCGGCCGCCATATTTATATACGGTGGCGCATTCGTCACTCAACGATCTTCAACATAATTGTGGGTGAAATAAGTGTAATCCAGATGTAAAAATACTTTCACCTGATAGATACTACTACAAAGTATCCTCAACTCACCTTACTTTATCAACAACCAGGTGAAATAATACAAAATTCGCACTTCAACCAAAAACAGCATCCAGCGACAGTTCCCCAGTGGCCAAAATCCAAACATTGCCTTATATGGGCATGGGCCTCGCTCGGTTGCATGCCTCTCTTTGACATCGTCTAGCGGCTCACCCTTGCAATTTAGGAGAAAATGTCCCAAAAGCGAGCTGTAGAGGACATTTCAATCTATCATTTAGTGCTCAATTGATCCCTCTGGCACCTAAGGTATGCACATGGTAGGAAGCGAAAGTAGGCCGATTTAACACTATTTGAATAGGGAGCGTGTGACGTCACGTGTCCGTGACATCACGCATTTCACCGCCTACCCCGGACGGGTCCACATAGGGGCTGTTCCAGCGCCCTCATCCGGATTAGGTGGAGGCCTTATTTTCTCCACCGGCCGTTCCCGCGCCTCAACTAAAATCGGTTGAGCCTCCACCAACCTCAACCGGATGAGCAAAATCTCAACCGCTCGTCGAGCGGATGAGATCGGGCAAAGTCGGATTACGGCAGCTATGGCGCACCAGTGACAAACTTTTGTAAACATTTTTCGGCGCCATTCGCGAAGAGCATTGTGGACAGCTTTTGCATATATTCCATTGTTGTTTAGATCTATGCTAAACGCACGGTGGATAAAAGTACCTCAACAAATTTCTGACACGCACGGTAAAACGTACAACTGCGAGGAATAAAATAATGTATGCAAATGGCGGCCGCACACTGCGTCATTTGGCGCGCGATATCGCGGAATAAAGCTGGTCCGGACGAGCTTTTTCTGTGCTAAACACCGCGGAACCGCAGAATGTCGCAGTGATATCGCTCGCCGAATGGCCCAGTGTGCAGCTCGCATTACAGCGGAGACCGTGACCGTGAATTCGCACCCAAACAAATGATGGCCAACAGCTGATAATTCCACCGAGTCTACCGCTCGTTCCCGCGCGCCGTTCCACCGCACCTCCACCGGGCACGCCTCAACCTATTCCGGGTGAGGGCGGGTGAGAGCGCTGGAATAGCCCCCTAGTCTCTATGGCCTTGTGAGCGAATGGCAAAACGTCACGGGTATAAGCGAGCTAACGGCTATCCATACCAGGGTAATAGAACAACACTGGTCCATACTGGTCCAGCTCTCCAGCAAGCTAGTCGATTGGTCAAAACCGAATAGGCTTCTGATGTCACAAATGTGAGTCAACATACCACGAAGATAACAGCATCCCAGGGCGTTTCGCCCTCGGCAAAGTAGTTGTTACTCTTTTACGGAGTACTTGTTCGTTTTCTGATGCTTGAAGATAGTTGGTGGGGTATTTGGTGTAGGTCACACTGTTGTGGCATAGGGACCTACTCTAATGACATGTGTACTCCCTATAGTTGTACTCTCGTCAGTCTCAGGCAAGGCCCTATAACAACGTCTCGGGCACAGGCGTACACAAGGGGGGGGGGGGGGGGGGGGCAAACTGGGCAGTTGCCCCCTGAAGGTCTGTACGTGCCCGTGCCCCCTTTGGTCGAAAAAATGAATGATTTTGTGGGGTTTTTTTTTTGTAAAAGAGAAAACGGTGAAAATGTGCCCTTTTAAAAATATAGTGGGCCAAATCCGATGATTTATTTTTGGTGGGGTTACTTATTGCCCCCCTGAGCAAAAATTGCCCCCTCCTGGAGCGAATCCTGGGTACGCTACTGGTCTCAGGTCGATATCTCCGGAACCGTTTCACGCAGCGCCATGAAATTTGGCACAGCTACTATTGGTACATCTCTTTTGCATCTTCTGACTAAATTTGATGTCAGAGTCATGTCAGGTCAGGTCACCAGGTCACGTTAAGTGACCCTACCTCCAAAACAAATCAGAGCACTACCAGACCGAGTTTTCGAACGATCGATTTGAAACTCATGGGGTATGATAAGGTCATCAGGAACTACAATTCGTCTATCTCTATTTTTATAAAGAAAATCAAGGACTAATGACCAAATCAGTCAGGGACGGATTGGACGTGTGTGTGTGTGTGTGTGATCAGGGACGTGTGTGGGGGGGGGGGGGGGAGCAAATCCAGTGGAGTATTCCCAAAAAGTTGTTGAGCGGGGGAGGAGGGGGGGGGGGTGTAGCGGGCCGTCAGCCGTGAAACTTGACCCGGGGGAGAGGGGGTAGCAGACCGTCAGCCGTCAGCGATCTATTCCCCGACCTCTCTGCTGTGGCTGTTGTGTTGCGATGTTGTTACGATTGTTCTAAAATATATTTAGTCCGAATGTTTTGTATGGATGGATTTCCGAGGTCAGGATGCGCGCTAAGCAGAGCTTGTTGTGCAGGTTCTGACCTCACCATCCGATCGTGCAATTCCTGTTGGCCGGCAGAATTTGGAGTCGAAAGTTTTACGTTCCCGACATACCTGCCCGACATACCTGGACACGGACACGGTACGATAAATTAATTGCCGAGACTCTTGCCGGTTGCGACGCTTTCAGCGCAAGTAATCCGCGTGAAAGGCACGATGGAGATTCGGAGGGGGGGGGGGCGCAAGGTGTTTGGTAGCCGTGACATCACCATGGCAGTCGAATCCCGCTCCACAGTGTTTAGGCAATGCAAAGAGATAGTTACCCCCCTTTAATTTATTATCTAAGAGAGATGGATGTCATGGATGGATGGCGTATTATGCTCAATGGGAAGCTCGTTGCTTCAAGATTCCGGGAATGCCTCCGATTTTACCTGAGACACTTCAATCGTTCACAATTCTCGATCGAGTGAAGGCAATTCCGCCCACACGGCGCGCCGGAGCGGGGGTCCGCTGTCAGGGGCTGTACACCGCCGCCGCCGCGCCGGCCGCAAGTTGGTGAGAACCACTGCAAGGCCTTGCCAGATACTGTACCGCCGCGGGGCTGGCCGGCCGCCGCCGCTGGCTGGCCGGCCCGGCGGCGGCCTGGTGCTTCGAAATTTCTGGCCTGAATGCGAACTCTGTTACAGCTGACTAATTGTGATATATCGTTAACATGGTGTTTATAAGCATTTTTCCGAAAGAAAATGATATCCCAATGAACTTTAAATATTATTTTAATTCGAATACACACAAAATTGTTATAAATATATTTCGTTTTCTATTCAGATATTTCCCGATGTGATTACCATATCCTACTATATAGTTGACATTCTAGAAGAAAATGAGAACTATTCCAAAGAGCACACCAGAAAGTTTTTTGGTAACAGTTAGTTTATTCTAGTTTGAACCAGGCGTGACGTAGCCATGGCAGTCGCCAAACTTGAACCTACTCATTATATAAGTACTGTGATTGAGATTTGCAGAGATTTGTTTGCTGACGGTGGTTGTGAGTTGGGTTTGTTCGAGGTAACTTTTTGACTTGGTTTGTTAACAGTTCAAGTTGGGACTTGGGTTTGCCTTTGTCTAAGCTTTTATTTTAATCCAGTGGCAGTGGGTGGATGGAGGTAATTGTGGTGTTGGCTACAATTCAGTCCAACTTTGCAATGCATTGTAGTCAGTGAGTGTGGTTGGATTTGGAATCTGGATCTACTCAAACCAAGTCTTTTTAGTTTTCCAACATCTCATGTATTTCAGCGAAGATAAAATAATTTTGTTACATTGATCATGCATGCTTATATATATTTGTATGCTGACAGCGGTAACAGTGGGGCTGGCGTCACTGTTGCGGCCGGGCAGTACAATCAAGGTTCAGGGTTACTATCACTGTTGTTGGTCTGGAGTCATAGGGAAGCTTTATGATGTCACCAGATTCTGGCTATGAGCGAATCTTGGGCCGACCTGATCAGACTTAATGGCTACAAGCGAATCTTGGGCAGACCAGATCAGACTTAATGGCTACAAGCAGTAGGTTTTGTCCCAATTGGAATTAATGGCTATGTGCTGTAGGCCGACCGATCAGACTTAATGGCAGGGTTAGGTTAGATTAGTTTCATTAATTCTGATCAATTCAGCCTACCACTGTCACTCGTGAGACTGCTGTGGACCACTATATAGCAGTTTGATAGCCTGGTCTATTGTCAGTAATTTGATTTAAGACAATTGAGTTTATCTCGAACATCGTACCTTTGACAGCGTTTTCCGCAAACCATTATTTTGCAACAAAAGCTGAAGAACATGACGTCACTCTGACGTCATTCCCGGTTGACCTATCATGGCCTCATATTTTTCCTTTTGCCAACATGTGTAGAATTGATGTGAGAGAAGGTACTGCAAGTTTGGTGACAATACTGGTGTTTGTTTAGGAGTTATTGCAAAATAACGGGGGGGGGGAAGCCCCAGGGTGGGAATTCTACTTTTTTTCGTTGGTGGAGGAGTACATATCTTCGCAAACAAGGAGTACAAAAATAACCTGATGGTAGGCCAAAAATAAATACTGATATACTAATGAATAATGATGAATGATGAATGATAAACTACAAAACTCAATTCCCCAGATCAAAATGTACTGACAATGCTTGGTAAGTACCTATGCATTCATGCAGAAAAGCAATGTATACCTACCTAAGCACACATTTTCTTTTGCAGGACAACAATTCAGAACAATGCCAGAAAACCGTTACATCAACATGGGGCCTGGCGGTCATAACCAGGAAATGTGTCCATGTAAAATGAGTCACTTTTAGTGTTTTTTTCTTCTCCAGTCTGGCTCTCCAACCGAATAACATTTCAAATCACGAACTGGCCTTCATATCATATAATTAAAATGATTTCAATTCTACTAAAAAAATACCCACAGTGAGATCAACCCCACAATAATCAGTAATCACAACTCATGTGTGTGCCGTGTGTGCGTCACCAACAAACAATGACAAAGGATCTAGTTTCACTACTCACTACTATTCTATGAGCGAATGGCAAACGTCACAGGTACAAGGGAGCTAATGGCTATCCATACTGGCCCAGCTCTCAATCAAGCTAGTCGATTGGTCAAAACCGAATAGGCTTCTGACGTCACAAATGTGAGTCAACATGTTACGGAGATAACAGCATCCCAGTGCGTTTTGCTGTCAGCAAAGTAATTGTTACTCTTTTACAGAGTACTTGTTCTCCTTCTGAGGCTGGAAAATAATTGGTGGGGCAATTGGAGTAGGTCACACTGTGTTGTGGCATAGGGACCTACTCTAATTACATTTGTACTCCCAATAGTTGTACTCTCGTCAGTCTCTCAGGTCGATATCTCCGGAACCGTTCTATGCAGCACCATGAAATTTGGCACAGCTTTTGATACACCTCTTTTGCATCTTCTGACTAAATTTGATGTCAGGGTCATGTCAGGTCAGGTCACCAGGTAACGTTAAGTGACCCTACCTAAAAAAACAATCAGAACACTACCACAGACAGAGTTTTGGAACAATCGATTTGAAACTCATGGGGTATGACAAGGTCATCAGGAACTACAATTCGTCTATCTCTATTTTGTATAAAGAAAATCAAGGACTAATGACCAAATCAGTCAGGGGAGGATCTGTGGGTTGTGGGGGGGGGGGGGGGGCAAATCCAGTGGTGTATTTCCAAAAATTTGTTGAGTGGGGGAGAAGGGGGGGGGAGTAGTGGGCAGTCAGCCATCAAGTTGTTGACCCGGTGAGGAGGGGGTTAGCAGACCGTCAGCGATCTATATTCTATTCCCCGGCCTCTACGCTGTGGCTGTTGTGTTACGATGTTACAATAAATTAATTGCTGAGACTCTTTACCGACTGCGACGCTTTCAGCGCAAATAACCCGCGTGAAAGGCACAGTGGAGATTTTGTTTTGCTGACTGTGTTTGCGGCTCGTGTTTGCCTTGTGAGTTGGGTTTGTTCAAGGAAACTTTATAACTTTGTTTGGTTTGTTAACAGTTCAAGTTGGGACTTGGGTTTGTCTTTGCCTAAGCTTTTATTTTAATCCAGTGGCAGTGGGTGGATGGAGGTAATTGTAGTGTTGGCTACAATTCAGTCCAACTTTCCAAGCCAGAAGTCAACCTTTTATGAACAGGTTTTCTCTGCAACAAACACTTTTATTAGTTAATAAACAATAAATATTTCTGAGTACAAAAAAATCAATTTTTACCAGTCACAATTTGGGAGTACAAAATGTGTTGGTGTATATGGAACCAACAAACATGAACTTTTCCAACACTGGGAAGCCCCCCCCCCCCCCCCCCCCCCCAGTAAGTTGTGGGTTAATGCTATTGACAACCCCTGCACTTTTTCATTTCAGAGCTAAACTGGCTAAACAAAGTAAGCTAATCTAAGCTAAGCAATGGCTGATGAAGAACAGGTAAGAACTGGGAAAACTTAATGTCACACAGGTGGTAGGGTGCTTTGGCCTGCATGGTTTTTTATTAACTCATTCAATGCCAACTGATTTTGGATGTGCAGGTGCCTGTTATCACAGCCTGCACTGTTGGTTGCATAAGCTGTTATGGGCGCAGGGATCTGGGGAAGGGCTGAAACACTCCATATCTGGTGCATACAATTCCCAAAACCACTTGAGGGGAACATATTAGCTCCACAACACGCTATGATCTGGACAGTTTTACCAGTTTAACATGCCAATCTCTAACTATAGTGTTGATCTGCTAGTCACACATGGAAAAGCCCTGTGTGGATATGATTTGTAGCCAATTTTGCAAAGATAAGACAAGTTGCCTGTGCCCTAAGAATAACACAAATTATCAAGTGTCCATATTAACAGCTGTGTTCTTCAAACAATATGGGCTATTTTCCTGGGTTCTTCAAACAATATCACCTCAAAATATGTTCATGAAATAGCTGTTTGGCCACTTGTAATTGGCACAATTCAATATTTAGCACCCAATGTATTCATTGATTGTCAATCTGCTGACAGCATGTGACGTACCTGAGTTTATCTGTGCTGTGTGACCTACCTGGGTTGATCTGTGATGTGTGGCCTTCCTGGGGTGATCTGTGATGTGTGACCTTCCTGAGTTGATCTGTGATGTGTGACCTTCCTGAGTTTATCTGTGCTGTGTGACCTTCCTGAGTTTATCTACCTGAGTTTATCTGTGCTGTGTGGCCTTCCTGGGGTGATCTGTGATGTGTGGCCTTCCTGGGTTGATCTGTGCTGTGTGGCCTTCCTGGGGTGATCTGTGATGTGTGACCTACCTGAGTTTATCTGTGATGTGTGGCCTTCCTGGGTTGATCTGTGATGTGTGGCCTTCCTGGGGTGATCTGTGATGTGTGGCCTTCCTGGGGTGATCTGTGATGTGTGGCCTTCCTGAGTTTATCTACCTGAGTTTATCTGTGCTGTGTGGCCTTCCTGGGTTGATCTGTGATGTGTGACCTACCTGAGTTTATCTGTGATGTGTGGCCTTCCTGGGTTGATCTGTGATGTGTGGCCTTCCTGGGGTGATCTGTGATGTGTGACCTTCCTGGGTTGATCTGTGCTGTGTGGCCTTCCCGAGTTAATCTGTGCTGTGTGACCTACCTGAGTTTATCTGTGCTGTGTGGCCTTCCTGGGGTGATCTGTGCTGTGTGACCTTCCTGAGTTTATCTGTGTTGTGTGACCTACCTGAGTTTATCTGTGCTGTGTGACCTTCCTGAGTTTATCTGTGTTGTGTGACCTACCTGAGTTTATCTGTGCTGTGTGGCCTTTCTGGGTTGATCTGATGTGTGACCTCCCCGGTACGATATGTGCTTTGTGGCTTTTCTGGGGTGATTTGTGGCACGTTGTGCACTGTGTGTGGAAAAGCCCATTGCTCAGAGTGTTTGTATAAGCCAATGGTGTCTCCCTGTTGCGCCCAGGCGCCGACCGTGACAGTGGAGGAGCCGCTTGATCTCATCAAACTCAGTCTGGACGAGCGCATCAAGGTCAAAATGCGCAATGAGCGGGAGCTCAAGGGACGCCTGCATGTGAGTGAATGACAAACAAATATATGGGTAATCTGTTAGCCTAGTTATTGCTAGCCTGCTTGATTTAGAGTGATGATGCTTTGTTTCGTTACTTTTGTATTCCTAATTTCGTTTTGCTTTGCTTCTTCCGTAGTTTGTTACGGTTCAGTTATTTGTTGGGTCGACATTTGCTCGCCTGGCTCATCTAGAGTTCTAGACGCCTTGTTCTCTGCGCCACGTTGAATGCAGTATCTGCTGGTCGGCTTGCTACTGCTAACGTATTGCACCAACTTACGGTAGTGCTAAACTAACCTCGCCCCGTCTGCTGGCCGCAGGCGTACGACCAGCACCTGAACATGATTCTCGGCGACGTCGAGGAGACGGTCACCACGATCGACATTGACGAGGAGACGTACGAGGAGGTACACAAGACAACAAAGCGTACCATCCCCATGCTGTTTGTGCGCGGCGATGGCGTGATTCTCGTGTCGCCGCCGATGCGGGCCGGCGTGTAGCGAACGGGGACGTGCTGCCATCTTTTGGGAGTCTCGGGAAGCTGAGTTCACTGCGTCAGTCGGGATATTTCGTATGGGTCGCCGCGAGTCCACCTAGTGACGGCTTTGAGCGGGGTGCCCGCTGTTCGTGTTGTTTTCATTGTCATTGAAGGAAAACTCATACATACTTATTTGGTAATGAGAATGTGTTCTGTGAGGGGAATTCGTTGCAGAGTGATTGAAACGGTGAAATCGTTTCGTGTAGGAACCACGTCGAATGACCATCGCATAGGTTTGAATTGGATGTTTCAAGGACGGAGTTTTGTTTTACTTAGTGGCTTTGTGACATATGGCAGAAGGCCGCCACATTAACACCATATTCACCCTGGTCCTCTTAAAGGGAATGTTTCAGTAAAAAAATTGTTTTAGTCCGAATGTTTTTGAATGGGTGGATTTCCGAGGTCAGGCCCCGCGCTAAGCATAGCTTGTTGCGCAGGCCCTGACCCCACCACCCGATCAAGCAATTCCTGGCGTCCGGCAGAATTTAGAAGCGAAATTTGTACGTGCCCGACATACCTGGACACGGTCCGCCCCGCCCTCTGACGTCACCTGACCTTGAGTGCGACCGCTGCCACCGGCCACAGGCCATCCCAGTCCGGGGCAAATAGCGAGCGCCGAAGCGACTCGAACCAGGGCTGCCACTACCGGTCAGAAGGTGAGATCAGAAGTCCAGCGCTCTCCCAACTGAGCTACAGGGGCGGACAATCGACCGAATCAGGATATATTTTTTCCCGAAAGTTGTCAAATATACGCTGGTTGTAGTTTCTGGCAGAACAATAACACAATTTTTAATGATGGATTGGTGCAAAGGTGCACAATAAAAGCACTTATAACTTGACACCTCTCCTGCTCACATTATATCACATATTATCACATATCCCAATCACCGTTGCGAGCGGACGCAGGCGCCCGCTCGCTCCGTCCCGTGGCTGACTGGGGCCCGCCCGGACCGGCCGGACAGTGGCTCTACTGGAACCGCTGTCCAACAAACGACTGAAATACTGTTGCGACCCTTCGCTCCTCAACCCCGCCGAGGCCCTTACCATGCAGAAGAATATCGAGCTTGAAGAATATGATGACGTCATTATTGAGCTATAGACCGCCGCTGATTGGCTGAGAAAGTGGGCATGGCTGAAAAAGTCGGTCAGCCAATCAGCGGCGGCACTAGCCTAGACCCCATTTTGCGAACTATAAATTGAATTGATTAAAAACGGCTAAGTTTTTGGGAAAGTGACCTTAGTATTTTAACATTTCAATAACGGCCAAAGATAATGGCTATCTCAGTTAAAAACCAATACAAAGGTGAAACATTCCCTTTAAAGGGATTATACGGGTTTCCGTCCTGCAAGAAAATGCCCTCTTTTGCAGTTGTATGAACTTTAAACACGTTTAAGACATATAACAGAGACCTCAATGCTCATTTAGTCCATTATTTCAGCAATTATCAGCGTTAAAACTTGGGCGTTTTTCGAGACTAGTATCAGCTAACGAGTACTTGATCGACACTACTGTCCACCACTTTTATCTTAAGATCAATTTTAGAGTTTTGATTTATCTGCAAGTCCGACATTGGATCACAAAATGATTATGCAATTCAAAACTGACGGGACTTTGTATTACTACACACTGTTCGTTGAGGTTTTGTGTTTTTGTGGTTTTCTTTTCTCTGGCCTTTAGCGTTGAGAATTTGGTGGTGGCGTATTCATTTTTTGGCATGAAAATTCATGACAAATATATAATTTTTGGGAAAACTAGGTAACTGCTGCTGTCGTTGGAACAAAACAAGTTTATTTTCTTTCAAATGTTGCTTATTTTACCGGAAATATGCCATAAGTGAGGTGTTTTTATTAGCATAAAAGAGATAAGAGGACCGGCTGAGGCAGAGACTGGCTCTGCCTCAGCCGGTCCTGCAGGAAATACGCGGTGGCATCACCGCGCACTTTGGAATGTCCTTACGTGCAGAAGAGGTCATTTCCAGAAAAATGTAGCTACCGTGGGACTTCTACCACCTTTATAAGTACGTTTTACTATGCAACTCAATTATTCTGGGAAAAACCCGTATAATCCCTTTAAAGGAAATAGTTCACCTTCAACATTAGTTTTAAACTGAGATAGCAGTTTTGTAGCCCGTGTTGGGAAACCCCTATCTGCAAGTTTTCTTGACTGAAAAGACTCCAGCCGAATATATTTGAGTTTTTGGCGAAGGAATGCGGTGCTGGCGAAAGAATGTTGTACTGGTTCTAGCCCGGGCAGAGGCTATACCATCAGCCAATCAGCTTGCAGCTGGTGCTAGCAAGCGATCGCCGGCCGCCGGTTGGCACATCTCCAATGCGAGTCAATCTTTACGCGACTACTTTCGAATTTGATTGGCTGAACCATTTTTTTTTAATCGCGTGACGTCAGGACTCTGACTCGGAGAGTATGCATATAGTTTTGATAAACAATACAAATGTACGGCCTTCTGTCCTGAATCTGCGCGATATAAGGCCATTTTTGACAACATAAAAAGAAATTGTATTAAAAAATATAATCAAATCGTGTTGGGTAAAAAAATTCCAAGGTGAACTATTTCCTTTATCCCGCGCACTGCAGGGGGGTTGATTTCCGCCCCTCCCTCAGGTTTTTCAAAGATAGCGAAAAAAACGGCGGCGCGCAGCGCCGCCGGGTTTTTGCACACCTGTTGACAAAAAAGTGATTCAATTGCGCACACTTTGAAGAAAAAAAATAACCTCGGGTCATCTCAGGTCAGGTCACCAGACCAGGTCAAGTGACCCCACCTCCAAAAACGTTTGCAATTGTGCCAAAACCAGAGTTTTTCACCGATCAGTTTGAAACTTACAGGATGTCATGAGGGCATAAGTACTTACAATTCGTTTATCTCGGAATTTTGATATCGGTGACTTAAGGTCAGGTCAATTTCGTAACCTCCCATAATAAGTCAATGGGGAAATATACAAATGCTTCCTATTTCAAGGGTATGCATGATATTAGTCCAATTACTTCTGGATCATGTTATTATAGGATATTCTTGATGATCCAAGTGTAATTTTTGTTTTTGTTCAGTGACCCCTATTGGGTCATTTGAGGTCATGCGAGGTCACCATCACTTTTTTGTCAATAACTCCCGACATAATGTAGATAGAGAAGTAAAACAGACATCAATGTGTTTGTCTTGTCGAGATACGTCTTCCCATATGCAACATGCCCTACTTGGGTCACCACTTTACCTTGACCTGAGGTCAAATTGTGAAGTTGACTTAACAAGGTCACCATGTATGTCATTCGAAGCGTCTTGACAAGATAAACACAATGGCGTAAACAGTTTTTCGTTATCGTTATTAAGTACAAAGTTAATAGCAAAAACGATTTAGCAAATAAACGTCATTTTTTTTTCTTTTTGACCTCTGGAGCCTCAAATATTGACCTGGGATCAAATCTGAGGACACCTCAGCGATTGGAAATTTAACTGTCTGGTGTTTGCTTTTTTCCGTTTGTTTCTATCTAGGATCGTTTCTGAGATATATGGGAATTTCTGGAGCGATGTCCTAAAACAGGAAAAAACTGGGAAACTTGACCTTTGATGACCTCAATTTTGACCTGACCTAAAATAACACTGAAATAATTTCGATAGAACATGTATCAAGCTATCAAATGCCTTTTTCCGCTTCTCGCTACGTAGCGTAGTTTTCGAGATCTCAGGGGGGGGGGCGGAAATCACCCCCCCCCCCCCTGCCGTTCGTGTTCGGCGCAAAGCCCCTGCAGTGCGCGGGTTAAGTGATGCGTATTGCGCGAGGCATGTATTTCCGTAATAAGACACACAACAGCCGGGAAACCACCTGGAGCTTACTACGGTCTGATCATTGACAGGTTTGCAAAACATGACAAGTTCTGTGCTCCGAGGTTTCTCTCTCCATCATAGCTGGGAATAACGATCAACCAGGTATAGCTTTAGCTATTTTTAAATTGTCCCAATTGCGGGAGCTGTTGTTGTTAACTGTCTTAGTAAACTGTCTTTTAACGCTCGCCCTACGGGAGCTTTTTCACCTTCGCCCTACGGGGGGGGGGGGCCTGACAGCCCCCCCCCCTGTTAACCCGCGAGTTACTGGGGTATATTTCATAACGTGACTTACTGGGGGGGGGGGGGGGCGCTATTCCCCCCTCCCCCTCGGATCTCCGGAACTACTGGACCGAATGCAAAAATTCAAACGGCATTCGATAGCCCTGGGAAATTTATCGAGGGAAACATAATATTGTTGACCTCGGGGTCACCGATGACGTCACAGGTCAGGTCAAGTACAAAATGTTTGACCGTGTCAAAAGGTCTCGATGGATGGAGTTGTCGCGCAAAATTGCGATATTAAACGCATAACCTGTCGATAAATCGGTATGATTCGTATGTCTGCCACTTCTAAGTACCTTTCTAAGCTGTTTATGACCTTGGGTCAGGTCAAGGTCATCCGAGGTCACGAGGTCAAACTGCAGATTACGGTTATTAGGCGTTGTAACACATGTTTATGGGTTTGTTTTTCGTCTAGAACGCGTACAATGACCTTAGAACATTCTTTGCTACATATAAATTGAAGTAAAAAGCAAAAATGGAAATGCGTTTTTCATGCATAGTAATGCTGTGAGAGGTGGTCGATTTAGGTCATTTAAAGGTCATAACTCAGTCATTTACGAAGATATCAACTTCAAATTTGGTACACATATTCACCGCACACGTCGCAATCACATATATTCTGGTTTTTGGATAATCCTGATTTTTTTCTTTAAAAAAAATAATATTTGGATTTCTCAAAATTTTGAATAAAAAACCCTCAAAAATATGAGATAACAGTTTGATAGCCCGGTCTATTTTCATTAATTTGGTTCAAGACAATTGAGTTTATTGCCTTTGACAGCGTTTTCCGCAAACCATTATTTTGCAACAAAAACCGAAGAACATGACGTCACTCTGACGTCATTCCCGGTTGACCTATAATAACCTCATATTTTACTTTTGCCAACATGTGTAGAATTGATGTGAGAGAAGGTACTGCAAGTTTGGTGACGATACCGGTGTTCGTTTAGGAGTTATTGCAAAATAACGGGAGGGGGGGGGGGGGGAATAGCCCCCCCCCCCCCCCCCCCCAGTAACTCGCGGGTTAACTTCCAAACCAAGCAACTTAGAGCAATGCGGTAAGAACCAGCCTGTCATGAGAGGAATCTAACAGTATGCGATTTTTAGGTTTCAGGTCAACGGGTGACCTTCCAGGTCAAGTGAATGACCTCGGATTCACCACATCCAGAACAGCGATTTCTCTACAGAAAACCTCAAAATTAGAAATTGATAAATGTAAATAAAAAGGCATGTTCCTAGACCAGTTTGGGTTCAGAAATACAGAAAAGGCAATTATTTGTTCGTATCTTGTCAAAAAAAGTCAAAAATAGTTATTAAAAAAATGACGTCATCAGTTTCTTACACTTAAGGAGCGATCACTCAATCAAAAGTGAAGATATTGCTTTGAAATTTGGTATGGGTATTTTCCATACTCAGTTCTCTCACAAATATTTCGGTTTTTCTAACATCTTTGCAAATTTTGATTTTGTGGGGATTTAATTTTTTATTTTATTTTAGGAGTCAAAAACCCAAAATTTTGAAAATCCGAGATTGCCATTTTAAAGAAAATGCCATTTTGTATATTTTGTGAATTGGGTTTGCAATTTCCTTTAAAACTCTGTTTTCTAAAAAAAATCAAATATTTATCGTTTTTCCACCAAAATGACGTCATAAAACATGATTATCTCCCAAACTACTTAACCAATTTCAATTAAATGTTTACAGCATACGTATAATTGTTGTAAGCTCAGCTACCAAACATTTCAGCAAGATGGGCCGCATGTGTAAAAAGTTATTCAAGAAAAACTTCTGGGGGGGGGCTGTCAGGACCCTCCCCCTCGTAGGGCGAGGGTAAGACGCGCACTGGAGGGGAGAGACGAAATCCGCCCACCTCTCCTGTTTTTGTAAAATAAATTTTATAAAAAAAAATATCATGATTCGGTCGATATGCATTATTGTGTACCTGTTAACAAATGAATGGCGCGTCGTTTAAACTAAGAACAATTACAATCGGCTGCAAACTTTTTTAGTTATAGGCCATCAAAGTAAAACAAAACGTCAAAATGTCTCCAAAATGACCGCAGTGAAATGTTTATATGTAAATGACCTGAGGTCAAATGCAACTTCTATCATACTTATTGTATCATTAGTCTTTCCAACGAATCATTAAACCCATTTTTTGGGTATATACATGCAATCACGGCGTTCCATAACAATGTCAAGCCAAGGAGCGCATAACAAGCAAAATTGAGCATATTTGACCTCATTTGACCTTGAAGATATTGACCTAGGGTGATGTATTTTTTTTCTTCACCAAACAGATCCCCACAGCACCTCTCTACCCTACACATTTCGTTATTGTGGCTCCTATGGGTGCGAGATCTCAGGGGGGGGGGCGCTCCCCTCCAGTGCGTTATTAAGTCCGATCGGGACGAAACCTAAGATTCGCTGTTAGCCATTAAGTCCGGTCGGGACGAACCCTAAGATTCGCTCGTAGCCATTAAGTCCGATCGGAACGAAACCTAAGATTCGCTCGTAGCCATTCAGTCTGATCGGGACGAAACCTAAGATTCGCTCGTAGCCATTAAGTCCGGTCGGGACGAACCCTAAGATTCCCTCGTAGCCATTAAGTCCGATCGGGACGAAACCTAAGATTCGCTCGTAGCCATTAACCCGCGAGTCCCGGGGGGGGGGGGTTGGCCCCCCTTAGGAATATTAGGAATATCTCAACAACTAATGCAGATATCGACGCCAAACTTTCAGTACCTATCCGGGCATCATTTTTACACCTTTTGAGATAAAAATTAAAAAAGTTTATCAATTTTTTTATTTATAGATATAGTGAATTTAGTGACGTCACTAAACACGATTTTGTCACCAAAATCGGCTAAACTTTGCCAGGCCGTACAAATGCCGCATGTGAAGCAAAATGCAATCGAAAAACGCTTAAAGGTAGAACATTGCAAGGGCTACAAACCAGCTATCTCGAAATGTTTTGTTTTTGTTTTTGACCCCAAAAATTTCACACAAAAACATTTTTTTTTTAAATGCTCACAAAATCAAATTTTTCAAAGATATTGAAAAAAACGGAATATATGTCAGATAACGACATATGGGCAACTACCATACCAAATTTCAAAATGATATCATCTTTTTTAACTGTCATGGCATATAAAGTATGGGTTAATCATGACGTCATATTTTGAAATTGCGTTTTTTGGCTTTTATTGACCAGATACAGACAAATAAATGCCAGCACTGTTTTTTTTAAAGATAAAACATATAGAAACATGCTTTTTTCATTTCGATTTATCAATTTCAAATTTTGACCTTCAGTGACCTAAACTTGACCTGAACTTGACACTAACTTCACGTAAATGAAGTCAGGTGGTAAAATGACTGCCACTATCGAATTCTGCGCGTTAAAGCATCCATAAAACATGTGCTGCATGACTTTCGTAGATATTTTGTGTGTAGTGACCTTTTGTGACCTGACCTTGACCTTGATCTTTCCCAACAATCTCACTTTAGCTCATGTGGGATATGTATCATACCTTTGACAGCACTTTGGGTGATTATAGGCGCAATCGAAGGCCATGGATGGCAAGTATTGTCCATAAACTCAAATACCTCGATTTTGACGTTTGACTTGACCGTGACCTGACATGTGACCTTAAAGTTTGTGTTATACTTATCTCATTGAGCGCTTTCGAATTCCGCCTTGCGCGTCCCGCTGCGATCATTGGTTCTGAAGATACCAGGGGGGGGGGGGCTAAAAAAGCCCCCCAGTGAGTCGTGTTACAGAATATACCCCAGTGACTGCCGGGTTAAGTTCGATCGGGACGAAACCTAAGATTCGCTCGTAGCCAATATGACTAAAAAGCAAAAAGCCGTCGCCGGGATTCGAACCGGCCACTCACGGCATGGAAGCCAAGCATGTCTACAGACGATGATTGGTATATAGGTACTGTGCCACATCTACACCGGCTAGGTAGCGGAAATATCATCAGGTTGCCAGATTGTTGCCAGTCACTGTAGTTATCGCTAGATGTGGCACTTCTTTGTCTACCACAAAATATACGCGGTTGAGCTAAACTGGCACATCACGCAAATCCCGGATGGAACGTCAAGGAAATTCCGCAGACACGTCACGGGCGGACCGATGGAAAGTTCAAAATTCTGAACTTGTGTTTTTCGAGATTGCGTGTTACAGTGTTTTTATGATTTTACTTGATTTCGCGTATTGTAGTCTATAATAGACCAAAACTTGAATAATATGTGCTGAGTATCGTGGCGGAAGACGAATGAAGAAGCGTTGGAGCAAATTGTGAGTGTTGAAACTTGTGTTGAAGCTGGTAGATATTTATGCAGTGGTTTATCGATTAAAAAAATGCAGTGGTTTATCCATTTTCCTTGCGTGATTTGCTTGACCGGCAGATCCCGGACGTCAAGGAAGTTCTGCAAACACGGAGAACACGCGCGTGATTTCCTTGACAATCACGCATAGTGTAGCCTGGGCTTAATGTTGAACCAATTTGCTAAAATTGAAGGTCGCAACCACTAACTAGGCCGTCGTAGCGTGCCCAAGTTAACTGGTAATTTGGTTACCGTATTATTCAATGTTTGTTGATTGTTAAGGATATTAGAGCACATAATCACAATAGACAGAGTGCAAGACATATTTTTCATACAATTTTGTCAAAAAAACAATACAAGACAAGCCCGGAATTCGAAATTCGTTACCAAGTACTTGCAAGCACTGGTACTTGCAAGCACGTTACCAAGTACTTACTTGCACTGGTCGTTATAAGCGTGGATCGTTTATCAACATTGACTTGAAATATATCTCGGTAGGCATTGGTATATGCAAAATGCGATAAATTTACAATATATTTTGGTCTCGTCTATCGATTTCAAGTAGTAATTCCATTTTTGCGGGAAAATGTGAATATTTCCCCTTAAAACGGTGGTTCTCAAAGGAAGGGTATGGTTACCCCCCTTTCACGACTAGAATGACTCGTTGCCCCCTCCCTCATCGTGGAGGCGACCATTCTTGGCTTTATCATATGCGGTACAGCATAACTTCAGGCGTTTACTACTAGTGCCATCTAGGGACAGGAATATAAGTAGACGTGTGCTGTTGCCCGGTGCCCACCGCCACCGGTCAACAACGGACAGGATAAGAACGGATAGGAAAGTTGGTGGCTTTGCGATGTCTCCAAAAGTTGAAAATCGCTAGATCTGGTAACAACGTTCACCATCCACTGGCGGATCCAGCCTCCCAATATGGGGGGGAGGGGGCTAATTTCACTGGGGCCTCCATATGACCTAAAAGGTACCCCATTTTTTCCCTTTTGCGGACTTGGGTTACATTTTTCGCTATGCTATTCTTACGTGTAAGGACGTACCAATTAAGTGCAAAAATAAAATTGATGGATATTTGCCTCCAAATATCTCAAATTTGGTCATTTTACATGCTACTTTATATACAAATTAGTTATTCGCTAATAACTTTTGACTGAATAAAGCTAGAAGGGCACGGTCAACGTCATTTTGTTGTTATCATCAAGACGCGTTCAATGCTGTGCAGCATGCCCTCTTTCTGACATTTGATGACCTTGACCTAAGGTTAAGGTCACAGCGCAAGGTCACCTTTCCAAATTTGACCTACACTGCGATGTTATGTCTTTGAACTTGTCTTGAAGATAGGAATTAATTGGTATGAAAATAATTGCGCGATTGTTGATGATTATAAAGCAAACTGAGACATTTACGGTTTTTCTTTACACCGAGAAGGAAGTTATGAAGTTACCATTCACATTCAAATTAAAATGAATTCAAAAGTTGTCATTGACGATCAGGCGTTATTTAAGCACAATCGAATTCCTCGCAACAAGGCAAGTTTTTAAAGTAACCATCAATTTTATTTTTCTGTTTGAACGGCAATTATTTTTCACTTAACAATAATAAAGTCGAAAATAGGAAATATATTTGGCTTGGGTATCCAAAAAACATTCAAAATTTCAAAAAATACTTATGTTGAAATGTAAGGTCATGGTCATCAAATGTCAGAAAGAGATCATGCTGCAGAGCATTCAACTAGTCTTGATGAGAACAGCAAAATGACGTTTACCGTACCATTCTAGTTTTATTCAGTCAAAAGTTATTAGCGAATAACATATATTTTATATGAAATAGCATATAAAATGACAAAATTTCAGATATTTGGAGGCAAATATCCATAAATTTTATTTTTGCACTTAATTGAATTTGATACGTCCTTACACGTAAGAATAGCATAGCGAAACATTAGAAACACGTTTGAGAAAAGGTATCCAAAAAAGTTGTACAATTTCGAAAAAGTACTTAGTTTTACATTTTCGAAAATGAAAAAAATCAACATCACCATGTTATAAAACAGCTCATTGCCATTCTAAGGACATACTACATATATATTGCTTCATAAATTCCCCGCCATATGGGCTGACAGATTGACCTGCACCGTGACCTTATAAAAATGCCCGAGGCATTATCTCCTGAACCACTGCTTGCATTGCAATAGAACTTTCACAGCTCACTTTAGCGCCCCAGGTTACCCCATATACCAATTTTGGTCAAAATTGGTGACGTGACGGCGTCATTTTGCACTTTGTTTTTGTCGATTTGTCGTGGAATGCCCCAGCTACAAAAAGAACATTAGGATTTAAAACAAAACTGAACCTAATCACTCTACTTGAAACTAGTAGACGTATTCCACACAACATAGGTACCTATGCAAGGAAATGTACTCACGCGCTCCTCTGCCATCCAGCAGACAGCAGGAGACCAAAGGCTGCGACGCTGCGTGTAAAATTATACCTTACGTTGGTTGTGAATCACTCCAAAATAGCGTCAGACGCGCCACTTTCCCTATCCCTATACCAATACGCTACCAAATATAGGAAACACGAATGAGGCAAAAAATATATTTGTTCCGCAAGAAGTTATTTTTTCGCAGGCAGTACGTACCCATTTTCATCGCCAGTTTCAGCGGATGGGTTTGGGGGGGGGGGGGTGGAGGGCTAATTTCTATTGCCGCCCCTGTCGAGCTTGGAATGGGGGGTGGCTTTTGCCCCTGCCGCCCCCCCCCCCCCCCCCCCTGGACCCGCCAGTGTCACCATCGGGTAACAACGGCGACGAACGAGCGAAAGTTCAGCATTGTTCAACTTTGTGTCCGTTTCCGACCGCTGGCGAAAACGTTCGCCGACGAAATCCCGGTGCCCACCGCCACCAGACAGGAACGGAAAATGCGGTGTGATTTTTCATTTTTAGGCGAGCCTCAAACTGAGGCTCGCGGCTTGAACTTTGTACTGTCCGGTGTTGACCGGTGGCGGTGGAGACCGGGCTTTATCCTAAAGCAGTGGTTCCCAGCGTTTAATAACACGTATACAGTAACACAAACCTGAACATGTTTTAAATTTATTGGCTTTGATGCTCTTTGTGATATTTTGTTGGCGGTGAAACAGGAGAACCTTTGATAAATGTAGGTATGTGCAATGTGCATTGTGCACCATCATCAGACGAATCAGCTATAATGGACTAGTTGCAGGTTGTTTGGTGAATATTTGCAAAATAATAAGACAAATATGTTGATGGTCGTGATACATGCCAATTTTCATAAATTGCAATATTTCACGATATATGTTTATGTAAATGTTGATAATTTATAAAGTACTTGATGTCGTGACGTCAGATGGCAATAGTGACCTGGCGGCCACCGGGAAAGGATTTTCTCGGCGTTTACCGTGACAAATAAAGGTGCTTAGACATTTTCCCCTGATTTGCTGTTTACACCAAACTGCTCAGAGTTTAATGGATATTTATTGTGCGCATTCAAAACAAAAACAGTCATCTTTCTATCCTCTACAGCACATGTTCGGGATGTGTTCCGCTTCGGCTGAGGCACAGGTCTGCCCTCCGCCTCAGACTCACCACTGCTTACGGGCACATGTCGGCGGGGATGGTCTGCACTGCAGCTCCCACGGCTCTCTTTAGTTGTTTCTTGGTTTTGAGATTAGTCTTGAACGCCTGTTCTTTCAGGTACTCCCCCCAAATCCGAAGACTGCCCCCCCCCCCTCCCCCAACGAAACGCTCCCCAAGAAACCATGCTTGCAAAATGCGACAGTGTCCTCAATGTTCTTCTGAGATAACTTCTGTCGGGTCCAGAGCTTGTAGAGACAGATATAGACAGACAGATATCCCCTCAGTATCCGTTTGGCTGCCGCGATCCGTTAAAATGCTTTCTAAACTTCTGTTAAGATTATTGATTTGGTTGCCAGGTAGAAATCCGTAACTTTAGTTTTATGTTTGTTTCTGAGAAGCCGCGTGATTACAAATGAAACGACATATGATCCAATTCTCCACTTCACGTTCTTTAATTTGCGTGCGATAAGGGTGCTGTTTATTTTTCTGTTGAACCTCCAGATTAAAAGAAATGTGCTAACCGAGCCGCCCAAACTACCTCATGGTAACTTTCATCGCCTCAACTATTACCATCTGACGTCACGACGCCCAAGCAGAGAACATAATCTTATATTACGTAATTATACTTAATCATTTTAAATATTGATCATTCGGTGGATTTATAGTAAAGTGACAATTTATAAAATATGTTTTTATTTATTTGCTGCTCAACAAATACATTAACCCTCGCCCGGGTAGGAGGGGGGGGGGGGGTGGATGCCACCACCCCCCTCTCGGTTTTTCGAGAATAACTCGCGTAGTTTCCAACCGATTGCGATGGAACTTTCAGTATCCTACTTTTGAACAATTCGACACATACTCTGAAATTTTGAACTTCTAACCCACATGACCCGTGACCTATGCCTGTTTCTCAAGGTCATGTCAGTCGCAACTGGCGTCCCGCAGTATCGATGCTTGTAACTTGTGCAGTTTCCGAGTGTTTGTGGTTCAGGAGCATGTGCACAGGTGTTTCCAGGTGACAGTTGTGGTTTCCACTGAAATTGTGACCTCGATTGACCTTTTCAGAAGTCAACCGAGGTCATTGACCTCCGATGACCTCAGGTTACTTTTTTTTGGCTTCTGGCGGTTTCTAGGACATTTTGTGACGCTGATTTCAAATTTGGGATCCATTTACATAGTTATATGTTCCACTGGGGTCATGCGCTTCCACATGTTAACCGAGGTCACTGACCTCAGATGACCAGACATGACCTTTTTGGAATTTGGCAGTTTTATGGCATTTTGTGACATTGATTTCAAATTTGGCACTCATTAAGCATTATGATATGCTCATTCACGATTCTAGCTCGATAAAATTAAATTTATACGCATTTACCATTTTGATGACTTGTGGATCATTGACATGACCTCAGAGGTCACCAATGACCCAAGACCTTAAAATGATGGGGTATCAGCGCCTTCCTCTCATCACAAGCAACACGCTCGTTTTTGAATCGAAGCTCTAGCTCAATTATGGGCGAAACGCTAGGGGGGGGGGGGGGTCGTACCCCCTATCCCCTACCCGAACAAGTAGTGATTTTGCCCTACCCGGGCGAGGGTTAAAGTAGTGGGTTTATGTAACCTGCAACTTGTCCATTTTTCACGTAGCCGTTCAATCGCCATTGCCCTCGCCCGAAGGCTCCATTGCCCCCAAGTGGTGTAATTATCCCCTATTTGAAAATAACTGATTTAAAAGGAAATAAGGAAAACGACTATTGAGATGATGCCGTCAGCATAACAATTTGATGTGGATCTTGCCTGGATGTAGGAATAGGACAACTTATTTTGTCCACATTTTTGACGCTTTGAGATCCGTTGGTGGATAAAATCAGCCCTCTGGTGCAGGGGGTCATTTATGATGGGAGATTCTATGCCAAAAATGTTGGTCTTAGCATTTAGCAACAACACATCATCTAAGCTACTTTTAATTTGGCAATAATTAGTCAAACGTATTATATTCAGTAGCTGTTGCAATACAATATTTAAATTTGAAACTTAAATTAAAGTAATTAAAAAGTGACCCGAATGTCTTCGTGTAACGTCCCGTGAGTATCATGTCAGAATATCAGGTCAGGTCAATATCAGGTATTGGCGACAATTTCGACCCGATAATTTGGACAGAACCTGATGATTTTTTCCCTTTTGTATATGTGCTCATTTTATCTTTATGGTTTCTTCGTAACAAACTTAAATAATTTATCGATGTGGGTACCTTCAGGCAAAAATGTGGACCGGTTACAATGGACAGACAGGACAATGCCATTTGACCGTTCGAAACCGATTGTATGTTAGATGCCATTTGAGCGTTCGAAACCGATTGTATGTTAGATGCTATGTGCGTGTTATAATGGATACATTAGATGCTATTTGCGTGTTATAATGGACACATAGTCATTCCCCTTTAGAGACTCGTTAGGTAGCATTGGTTACGTCGTTGTTATGCTTTGAAGACAAGGATAAGTCTTGAGATCTTCGCTTGAACAGCAGCATGGTTCATTGAGCCAGGGGCGTAGCTTCTCCAGAAAATTGGGGGGGAGGTTGAGCTGGGAAAAATCGCTTAAAGTATCATCACAATCCACAAAAATACAGATTTCTCCCCGGATTTGACCCACTTTCTCGTCAAAGTTAGGGGGCTGCAGCCAAGTTGGGTGGGGGGGGGGGGGGGCTGAATCCCCCTCAACTGAATAGAAAACTACACCCCTGCATTGAGCACAATATATCAATATGATATGTAGTTATGTAGAAAATCTAGGTGGTACTTTCAACATCCATTAGCTGATGGAATGATGCATTGTCCGTTTTGCTGGGGCATGGCAAGGGCATGGCAAGGGCATGGCAAGGGCATGGCAAGGGCATGGCAAGGGCATGGCAAGGTCATGGCAATGTACACAGCTGCATGTATAACAGACGCCAGTCCCTATAATTTCACAACTCTATTATACAGACCATGCAAGTCGGCATTTTTTAGAATCAGACGCCAGTCCCTATAGTTTCGCAACTCTATTATACAGGCAATGCAAGTCGGCATTCTTTAGAATCAGACGCCAGTCCCTATAGTTTCACAACTCTATTATACAGGCAATGCAAGTCGGCATTCTTTAGAATCAGACGCCAGTCCCTATCGTTTCACAACTCTATTATACAGGGAATGCAAGTCGGCATTCTTTAGAATTTACCCACTACATAGCGTAAGCTAAGCTATACCGCACAAAGTCACAGGTTTGAATGACCTCAATGACACTGAACTGAAACAAAACTAAAAACTAAAAGAAGCCGTGGTATGTAACTTGTTGGGAGTTGGAATTCGCCTATTCTACAGAGGCTTGGATTGCACAAAACATTGTGCATTTAGCAACTTTTTTTTAAATAAAAAAAGCGTGTATTGTCATATATAAACAAACAAACGAGAAGAGTCAGCGATGCGCAGAAAGAAAAAACACTTAAGAAACAGCATCCTATCAAGTGACATGTAACAACATTCACAACAAAACAAACAACACACGACATATAATTCTCAACCCTCCCCCACATGCGCTACAGTTCCAACCTAGAGCTTAGAGCTTGGTCCGTCCTGCCCACTGTCACCGTCCTGAGGCAGCGGCAGCGCGTTAACCGGCCCGCTCTGCCCAGAGTAGCTCTGTCGCTCCCGCCGGTACACAGCGTTATCCCGGTCCACGGCAGCCCGCAGCGGGCCGGGCAGCGCCGTCAGCGCAGGCGGCCGCCCACCGTCCGCCGCCGCCCCCGCCAGCCGGTACAGCAGTGTGTAGGCGGCATCAGAAGATTGCCGTGGTCGGCCAAGCGCGGCCGCCGCTGTCACCAGCGCCGCTCAGGTATCGTCCAGTCGCCACCAGCCGCCGTCACCGCCGTCCGGGCCGCAAATTCCCGAAGTCTAATAACCATTCGCACCAATTCATTTGATTGGTCGAATTCACTTGGATGTGACGTCACTGTGACGTCACAGTCTCCCTACCTATTGCGCATGCTCATTGGTTAATCTGGAGGATCTGGAAGCTATTTTTGTGTTGGATCCTGTGAGAAAGGCCGTATATAGAAGGTAGAGTCATTAGGCGATTTAACCACTCCGAGCAGGTTACGAGAGTTTGTGATTTACGTTGGATCGTCGTTTCCGTTTGAGTTCTGGAGACGTTGAGCGCCAGCGTTTTGGTTGCTGCGCGTTGTTGTTTGCTATGGAGTACTTCCGACGGTTTGAGTTGTTTTGAATTGGATACGGCACTTGAGTTGTTTGCGACGATTCGTAATAAACATAATTGCAAATTGATGGTGATGAAAATTGCTTCGTGGTTTATCTGGACGTGATACTGCGGCGTCGCCAGCTGTTTCCTGTCGCGATGGCGAAAAATACATGTCTTTCAAAATTACTATTAACTTCTATTGGCGCGCCTCGACAGGTAATAGAAAACCGAGGTTGAAATATAAACGCGTTTTCCGCTTGCTAAACACAGTTGTCGCACGTGTCAACTGAACTGACTTGCTCCGTGCTCGTTTCATGGAATCTCTGGGTGGAAAATTACGTATTTAAAATTCAACGCCTTACCTTCTAATATTACGTATGCGATCGAAATAAATACGTATTATCGAAATATTCCGGTAATAATTGTCTAACACTGCTATTTTGGTCGACCGCCTGTTTTCAAGTATAAACAAAGCAATATAAATATAACACAGACTCCGAATATAGGTACTGTTACCTACCGATCTGACATGTAAACGGAGATCAAATGCACTTCTGCCTGACGACCGCGCCGTAACGAGAATAAACTATATGTTTCATATGATGCGCACCGAGGCTAAGCGCATCACACACAGCGATCGCTTCGATTATTGTCGCTTATAGGGCCTTGATTGTCGCGGCCCAGCATCCCATTCAGGGAGGTGCCAGCCTCCTCCGGTGGTGTAATGGACTCGCCCAGCAGCTATGAAGTCATCTCCAATTCCGAGTGCGAATGGTTACTAGACTTCGGGAATTTGCGTCCGGGCCGGCCCCGTCGCCACCGCAGGACGCGCGGCAAAACGAAAAATAATGGCCGGCGTCCATCGAGTGACCGGCGGCACGATGACTGCATATAGGCTATACTGGGCGGGCTACTGGCCGGCCAGCGACACGGCCAGACGCTCAGTCAGGCCCACTGGCGCCAGCACCTTCCGGAGCACGCTGGTCCGCCGGTCGAACTCAAACCGTACCAGCGAGACGACCAGGTGCGGCGGTGGTGTCAGCAGACGCAGCTGGCGGTCGGCGTCCTGCAGGCAGGCGCACCTGGCGCAGTGGTACTGGTTCTCGCCGCAGAGACGCTCCGGAGCCAGGTACAGCCGCAGCAGATCCGACACTGTCATGTTCGTCTTAGGCAGCACATCAAGTGTCTCTTCAGGATCCGAGGTTCGAGTGGGGACGCCAGCACGACTGCTCGGAGTTCCTCAGGTACCTGCTGGATGCGATACACGAGGAGGAGCGAGCCCCTGCATCAACAGCAACTGGCTGTATTTTCAGCTTAAAACCCGCGCGGTGCCGGGAGTGTTTATATTGGGTGTTTAGACCCCCTCAAGGTTTTGAGGATAGCGGTAAAACGGCGGCTCGCAGCGTCGCAGTTTTTGGCACAGCTATTCGGGCATCAATTGCCCACATTATGTTAAAAAAAATACCTCTGGTCATCTCAGGTCAGGTCACCAGACTAGGTCACGTGACCCCACCTCCAAAAAATCTTGTGGTCGTACCACAGTCACAGTTTTTGGATGATTGATTTTAAACTTAGAGGATTTCATAAGGTCATGTATATCTACAATTCGTTTATCTTGGATTTTGTATATCAGCGGCCTAAGGTCGGGTCAATTTCGTGACCTCCCCATTATAAGTCAATGGGGAAATATTCAAATGCTTCCTTTTCCAAGAATACGCAAGATATCAGTCTAATTCCTTCTGGATCATGTTATTATAGACCATTTGTGATGACCTAGGTGCCATTTTTGTTCAGTGACCCCAACAGGGTCAGCCGAGGTCATCCGAGGCCACCAACAGTTTTATGTCAATAACACTTGACATAATGACGATAGAGAAGTGAAACCGACACCAATGTGTTTGTCCCGTCGAGGCACGTCTTCCCATATGCAACATGACCTACTTGGGTCACCACTTGACCTTGACCTAAGGTCAAATTTTTAGGTTGACTTAACTTGGTCAACACTAATATGAGTCGACGCGCCTTGACGAGACAGATACGATGGCATCAACAACAACGATGGCCTTGTCGTTATTAGGTAAAAAGATATTCGTGAAAAACTGTTTTTGTAAAAAAAATAGCGTTTTTGACATTTGATGATCTCTGGACAGGCGCGTAACCACCACTGGGGTCACTGGGGATCAGTCCCCAGTAACATTTTCAGATTTTAACATTACGCCTATGGGCGTAGCATGGAAAGAATCGACTTAAAAGTGCCTCCGTCCCCACCTACTTTCGGAAGGGCAGAGGCGCCTATGGCTCTGGAGCCTAAACTATTGACCTGAGCTAAAATCTGAGGACACATTGGCGATTGCATTTTTCAAGAGCTTCCCATTGTTTGTTTTTGTCCCGTTTGTTCCTAGCTAGCATAGTTCCTGTGATATCTGGGGGTTTCTGGAGCGAAGTCCTAAAACTGGAAATTTTACATTTGATGACCTCTGGTGACCTCAATATTGACTTCAGGAAAAATATCTGAAGTACTTTCGAATGTGCTTGTCCAGAGCTTTCGAACGCCCTTTTCTGCGTCTTTCTAGCCCAGTTAGTTTGCACGTTAGAGGGGGTATCTAAACACCCCCTCCCCCGCCCCCGGCACGGCGAAGGTGGCGCCGAGCACCGGCACGGCGCGGGTTAACCCTATTCCCTGCGGGGCAGATTCTGCCCCCCCCCCCCCGGCGGTTTTTCACTTGCCACTTCTAAACCGTTAGGCATAGCGTCCTGAAACTTTGTGACTTTTCCAAAAATTGAATGGCGCGTGTTGTGTAAAATTTTTGAAAAAAATCGGTCCAGCAGAGGCGGTTCTAGGCTCCTGTTTTGGGGAGGGTGTTACGAATGCGGTTTTGCGGCGCATACTTCCTTCGTGGTTTGCGGTGCAATAAATGCGTCAGAAACAATTGCAATGCAATATGCATCATAGATACTGGGATTGAACATATTTTTGGGGCAGAGGCACACTCAGGATAAAAAATGAGAGGCGATACCCACCCTCAAATTAGGCCCAACTTCAAATTAGTAAGATGATAAAAGCGTTACGCGTATGGTGCCCCCCCCCCCATGTTTTTCCTGGATCCGCCTATGCGCAATAGATCAAATTTAACAAATTACAGCATGTAATGCCCACATGTGACGTTCATGTCGTCCCAAACAATCCCGAACAGCACATATTTGTTTCCAGAAAATCCCCCCATTTTACATTCCCTGAATACGCCTATGATTTTTTTATTTTGTTTTTTGTCTTTTGATATATTAAAGACCAGTACATTTGAAGCTCACAAACGTTTGGAGCATGGAAATCGGTCGAGCCACATGGCCGTAATGACCTTTAAAAAAAACACCCAAAATTCTCTTTTTTTTGCCCCCTGGCCCCCTATTTTTAAACAAAACAAAAATTTCGGGGTCGAAAAAGAGAGATGTTGTCATGACGAATCGAATGGCGTTTTCCCCATCGAAATCGACCGAGCGGTTCTCGAGATCTGGAGGGGGGGGGGGGGGGGCAGAATCTGCCCCCCGCAGGTTAACGTAATTCTGGCCGCCCGCAGGGAATCGGGTTAATCAAGTGGCTTGTTGCCTGGCGCAAAAGCAGTTAGTCGCATGTTTACGCTACAAACCCACTCTGGGTCCGACTCCTGCGTATTTTACCGGCGACAACGAGACATGCGTGTCGTCTCTGGAGGCGACACTGATACCGGCGCCGTCTCCGGAGGGTGCACCAATCTGCCGCTGCGTTGTCGCGCTGCCAAGAGGATCCCTCCACCCCCCCCCCCCCCCCCACTGCTCGCCCGGTCGCTGCGTTGTCGCGCCGCCTAGAGGATCCCTCCATCCCCGCTGCTCGCCCGGCCGCTGCACCTAGAGGATCTCTCCATCCCCCACTGCTCGCCCGGCCGCTGCACCTAGAGGATCCCTCCATCCCCGCTGCTCGCCCGGCCGCTGCACCTAGAGGATCTCTCCATCCCCCACTGCTCGCCCGGCCGCTGCACCTAGAGGATCCCTCCATCCCCGCTGCTCGCCCGGCCGCTGCACCTAGAGGATCTCTCTATCCCCCACTGCTCGCCCGGCCGCTGCACCTAGAGGATCCCTCCATCCCCGCTGCTCGCCCGGCCGCTGCACCTAGAGGATCTCTCCATCCCCCACTGCTCGCCCGGCCGCTGCACCTAGAGGATCCCTCCATCCCCGCTGCTCGCCCGGCCGCTGCACCTAGAGGATCTCTCCATCCCCCACTGCTCGCCCGGCCGCTGCACCTAGAGGATCCCTCCATCCCCGCTGCTCGCCCGGCCGCTGCACCTAGAGGATCTCTCCATCCCCCACTGCTCGCCCGGCCGCTGCACCTAGAGGATCCCTCCATCCCCGCTGCTCGCCCGGCCGCTGCACCTAGAGGATCTCTCCATCCCCCACTGCTCGCCCGGCCGCTGCGTTGTCGCGCCGCCTAGAGGATCCCTCCATCCCCACTGCTCGCCCGGCCGCTGCACCTAGAGGATCTTAGTTCATGTATTTGCGAATCATTCCATATAAATGGCTTAATGTTCGATTCGAGTGAAAGGGATACAAGTTGGGCGATACAAACGAAAAACACGACAGACAATTTAAAACACGCATCGCACACACACAAGAAATCGTGGTAACTATGTTAATAAAACGTACGAATTCAAGCTTTCACACACCGTCGTCACAATTTTCGAGTTGGGATTTTAGCACGGCGATGCTCCGGGAGGCCATAACGGCCGGCGTCAGGTGGTTCCAAGACGAGGCCGCCCTATAGGAAAAAGCCCTGCGCGACATGGATAGCCGGAAAGCGGGCAGCTCTAGAGCACCAGCCACCGCAGCCCGCGTGAGGCGCTCACTCACAGCGGTGCGAGGGATGAATAGCGATCGGACCGCTGCCGGGGCGCGGGGATCGTTTAAGGCTCTGTAGACGCCGATACAGTCGCGGCGCGCAACGAGGTCGCGTATACCACGCCAGCCTCCACGATCGGTGAGATATGATCACGACCCCGCGCACCCGAGACGATCCTTGCCGCGAAATTTATCACCTTTTGTACCCGGCTGAGGTGGCAGTCAGCGGCCCCGCCCCAGACGGAGAGGCAGTACAATATGTGGGGGAACACGTGTGTCTGGATTAGGAGTTGGCGGGTCTCGGGTGTGAGGTGGTGACGAATTTTATACAGACAGAACAGGATGGAGTTGCACTTTTTGACTAAATTGGAAATGTGCTCCTCCCAGGACAAGTTACGATCCATGGTGACCCCCAACATCTTCACGGACGGCAAGGGATTGAGTGTGTGGTTTGAGATGTTGAGCTGAAAGGATGGAGTCTTGTTAAGGGCTTGAGGAGTACCGACAAGGAGGAGGGTGGTCTTGGTGGGGTTCATCTTTAAGGAGTTGGCAGTGAAGTAGGATTGAACCGCAATGATGGTATCCTCCTGGCGGGATTTTAGTAGGGATAGGTGTGCTGGGAGGGCGGAGTCGAGGAGCTGGGTCCTCCATCCCCCACTGCTCGCCCGGCCGCTGCGTTGTCGCGCCGCCTAGAGGATCCCTCCATCCCCACTGTTCGCCCGGCCGCTGCACCTAGAGGATCTCTCCATCCCCCACTGCTCGCCCGGCCGCTGCACCTAGAGGATCTCTCCATCCCCACTGCTGCGCTGCCTGCCGTGAGCCCGATCGCCGGCGATTACTTCGTTGTGCTGCCCGATTGCTGTTCTGCCGGGAGCATTGCTGCCCGATTGCTGTTCTGCCGGGAGCATTGCTGCCCGATTGCTGTTCTGCCGGGAGCATTGCTGCCCGATTGCTGTTCTGCCGGGAGCATTGCTGCCCGATTGCTGTTCTGCCGGGAGCATTGCTGCCCGATTGCTGTTCTGCCGGGAGCATTGCTGCCCGATTGCTGTTCTGCCGGGAGCATTGCTGCCCGATTGCTGTTCTGCCGGGAGCATTGCTGCCAATGTCCTAAAGCAAGTTTGACAGGGGCGGGGCCGGTGCAATGGCGGCGCCACCATAGGGACAGGGGTGGCAGACTGCCACCCCTGCCGTGACACTGGGGTGGCATTGCCACCCCTAGAATTTAGGCCACCGTCAACATTTTACCGCAGCTGTTTTGTCCAAATTGGGGATTGCGACCGAGCTGTGAACATATATATGGAACAGTTCCCTTCGTCGACCAATGCAAATTTTAGTCACGTTTGTCTATACTGCTATTCAAACTATTATATTTAGTCATGGCCATAATATTCGCCAGTTTGACCGCAATTTTCGCTCTGTATCGGGTAATCTAAGGCCGTGTTCTGGCCGTGCCGGAATCCCCGGATTCCCTGGGGAATCCCCGGATTCCCTGGGGAATCCGGGATTCCGGCACGGCCAGCCTATCACAGGTGAGCTTTCCCGGGGATTCCCTGGAATCCCCGCGGGAATGTGCGGCCAGAACACACGGTAAATGGACGTATCTAACCAAGAGCATGCCAATGCAACAGCTGTACCGGCGCCACTGGGCGGGGTATGCCAGGGTGGCGGCAACGGGCAGAGCAGGGCCAAGCAGGGCGGGGCAAGGTAGGGCGGGATAGGACAGGGAGGGACAGAGGCGGGGCAGAGGCAGGGCAGGGCAGGACAGGCCAGGACATGACTGGATATGGCGGGACATGGCAGGACAGGGCAGGGCAGTGCAGTGCAAGACAGGGCAGAGCAAGGCAAGACAGGGCAGAGCAAGACAGAGGTGGGGCAGGACAAGACATATGATGGAGCAGGGCAGAGGCAGGGCACGACAGGGCAGAGGCGAGAAGGGCAGGGCAGACGCGTAATATTTTAATTAAATACATACAATATAATTAATGTTATCCCGTGCACAGCTGGGGTTCGCGCCAACCACATATACTGTCGGGAGGGGAGGGGGCGGATAGCCGCCCCCTCATCTCGACTTAGGGGGCGGATAGGATAGAGCGGATCTAAAAAACACGGTTAGCGATAAGCGGATAACGACGTTAGATAACTCAAGACAAGCTCTATCAAAAGCAGGGTTGGCACAGTTTTGCCCACTGGCCAGTTTTGCCCTGTTCAAACCATGGTTTAAACCGGGCGGGTAAAACTAGTTTTGCCCATGTGGGCAAAACCCACCGGCTTTTACATGCGCGCTGACATGTTTTTGTGAATAGCTCCAAGACGAACCGGTACATGGCGGTGAGGTTTGTGCGACATTAAAATCACATAATTAGAGTTGATCGTTTAACGCCAAAATATAACAAATCGGTCGGTAAATTCTCGACCAATATGGTTTTGAATTCCAAGATGGCTGCCAGAATCGAGGTCGGCGAAGCGATATCTTCGGAGCAATCTGTCGGATCGTGATGATTTAAACGCCATTCGGTAGCCAATGTCCATATGCATCCCCTAACACAACTTTGGATACCCTGCTGGTGATTTGTGATGACACAGAGGCAGACTTGTAAATTATTCACGGTGAATTATTTAATGATTCAAGAATCATATCGTTTGACAAAGAATCACTAACGAATCAATTCCTTTTACGCAAACATCAATTTGCATCAATAATATAATAATTGCGCTTCGTGGCATAACCAAAGAATCACCAAGCGAATCGATTCGAACAGATGCCAAGACATTATTCAAGCCAGACTTCATCCAGAAGCTAACACCCAAGTCATGGTGGCTGGGCCTGAAGCGGCGCCCCGGTGTCAGCTCTGATTTGTGTGACAAAGCACTAGCGATCCTAGACATGGCTCCCTCTTCCGCGAGCATCGAACGCACATTCTCAAGTTTTGCGCTCGTGCAAACGAAGCTTCGCAATTGCCTGGGCATGCCAACCGCAGAAAAGCTGGTGTTCTGATATCGATCACTGAGAGGAAGCAAGGAGACGGATTGGTGAATGATCGGATCAGGATGCATCAGACTGAGGATCGGCAAAAACAAACGTTCAGTTGTAAATGGTAATGCATTCAGGCGTCGGCTACACGATTGATGTGCGCTGGTGCATACCAGTACAGTGTCACACACTCGCAACAATGTTGTTTGCTGTTGAATACAGTTTCAAAGACTGAGCTTTGCATTTTATTTGTTTCACTTTTGGTGCTCACTGCTCACTCAATAGTTGAGAAACGATAGGATGGTCAGCTTGTTAGCGCGAATCATGTTCATAACTATTAACATCAATTACATTGGTCACACAAATACACGAGCACTTACACCATTGAGTTAATTTATCACCCTTTTTGTGATGTTATGGCACCTTTCAAACACAGGTTATGTCGCCGAAGTGAAAAGTGAAAACTACATTTTGTAAGTCAATAGTCATGTACCTATGTTTTGCTTGAAATTTGAGTAGCCCTACTTTAATTTGACACCAATGTAGCATAATTGAAAGGCTCAGAAGTAAAAAAAAAGAGTTGAAATCGACAAACGAGAAAACAAAATCCGACCATTTTAGTTGCGATCGATTTTGGCCAGTTTTGGCCAGTTTCGGCCAGTTTTGCCCACTTTCTCCCGGGAGAAAACGGTTAAAACCTAGTTTAGTTTTACCCACTGGCCAGGGCAAAACCATTTTTCCCGGGCAAAATGCCACCCTGATCAAAAATATACCGGCCATTTCTTAGGCCGGTCAATATTAACCCGCGCACTGCAGGGGGTTTGCGCCGAACACGAACTGCAGGAGGAGAGGGGGGTTGGTTTCCGCCCCGCCCCACGTGATATCTCGAAAACTACGCAACGTAGCGACAAGCAGAAAACGGTGTTTGATAGCTTGATACAAGTTCTATAGAAAGTATTAAGTATTTTTGTTAGGTCAGGTCAAAATTGAGGTCACCAGAGGTCATCAAAGGTCAATTTTTCCAGTTGTTTCCTGTTTTAGGACTTCGCTCCAGAAATTGCCATATATCTCGGCAACAATGCTAGCTAGAAACAAACGGAAAAGAGCGATCGCCAGCCATTGCAATTTGCAATCGACAGGATGTCCTCATCATTGATCTCAGGTCAATATTTGAGGCTCCAGAGGTAAAGAAAATGTTTTTTTTTTTGCCAAACCGTTTTCGCTAATAACTTTTTACCTAATAAAGATAACGGAAAACTGTTTACGCCATTGTATTTGCCTCGTCAAGGCGCTTCAAATGATATGCATGGCGTCCGTGTTAGGTTAATGTCAAAATTTGGCTTCAGGTCACGTGACCTTGACCTGAAGTCGAGACCCAAGTAGGTAATGTTGCATATAGGGAGACGTGTATCGACGAGACAAACACATAAGTCTGTCGGGTTTACTAATCTATCTTCATTATGTCGCGAGTTATTGACAAACAAGTGATGGTAACCTCGGATGACCTCAAATGACCCCATAGTGGTCACTGAACAAAACTTACACTTGGATCCTCAAGAATATCCTATAATAACATGATCCAGAAGTAATTGGACTAATGTCATGCATATCCGTGAAATAGGAAGCATTTGAATATTTCCCCATTGACTTATGGGTAGGTCACGAAATTGACCTGACCTTAGGTCACCGATATCAAAATTCCGAGATGAACGAATTGTAAGTACTTATGCCCTCATGATATCCTGTAAGTTGCAAACTGATCGGTGAGAAACTCTGGCTTTAGCACAACTGCAAACGTTTTTGGAGGTGGGGTCACTTGACCTGGTCTGGTGACGTGACCTGAGATGACCCGAGGTTCTTTTTTTATCCAAAGTGTGCGCAATTGATGTCCTAACAGGTGTGCCAAAACTCGGCGGCGCTGTGCGCCGCCGTTTTTTTCGCGATCTGCGAAAAACCTGAGGGGGAGGGGGCGGAAATCAACCCCTGCAGTGCGCGGGTTAAGGACACCGGAGTTCATCAAAAGTAAAATGTTGCCTATATAGTATATATGGGTGTCTTTAACCCCATTCCATGTGGGGGCAGATTCTGCCCTCCCCCCCCCCCCCCCCCCCCGGTGGTTTTTCACTTGCCGCTTCTAAACCGTTAGGCCTAGCGTCTTGAAGCTTTGTGACCTTTCCGAAAATTGAATGGCGCGTGTTGTGTCAAATGTTTGAAAAGAAAAAAAATCGGGCTAGCAGAGGCGGTCCCAGACTCCTGTTTTGATAGCAGAGGCGGTCCCAGACTCCTGTTTTGGGGAGGGTGATACAAATGTTGTTGTGCGGCGCATACTTCCTTCGCAGTTTGTGGTGCAATAAAAGCGTCAGGAACATTTTCGATGCAATATGCATCCTACATACTGGGATCGTACATATTGTTTGGCAGAGGCACACTCAGGTACAAACAATGAGAGGCGATACCCTCCCTCAAATTAAGTCCAACTTCAAATTAGTAAGATGATAAAAAGCGTTACTCGCATGGTGCCCCCATGTTGTTTTCCTGGATCCGCCTATTCGCAATATATTAAATTTAACACATTACAGCAAATAATGCACACATGTGACGTTCATGTCGTCCCAAACAATCACGAACAGCACACATTTTTTATCAGAAAATCACCCCATTTTACATCCCCTGAATACGCCTATGATTTTTATTTATTTTGGTATTTGTATGTTGATATATTGAAGGCCAGTACATTTGAAGCTCAAAAACGTTTGGGGCATGGAAATCGGTCAAACCACATGGCCGCAATTACCTATAAAAAAACACCCAACATTTTCATTTTTGTCCCCTTGGCCCTCCATTTTTGAACAAAACAAAATATTTTCGGGCTCCTAAAAGATGTTTGACCGCAACTTTCGCTCTGTATCGTGTAATCTAAAGCCGTTTTCTGGCCGTGCCGGAATCCCCGATCCCGGATCCATGACGAATCGAATGGCGTTTTCTCCATCGAAGTCGACCGAGCGTTTCTCGAGATCTCTGTGGGGGGGGGGGGCAGAATCTGCCCCCCCCCCCCCCCGCAGGTTAACGTAATGTTGGCCGCCATAGGGTTAACACAACCGTATATATCTCGATAACTCAAAGAGTTAGCGACACACGTCATGTATCGCTACACACGTGTGTATAAATTCGTCTAATCATACGGTGCCGAGGAATTTATACCAATTACGAAATAATAACGAAATAATTCGACTTTATGCAGTACTTTACCTCTACCCACCGCAACATTCAAACATTGCCTTACATATTATGTGTTGCGGGTTCCTGTTCCTGCCTTTCAGGCAGGCACGTCGCCACGAAATTTTGAGTGTGGGGGGGGGGGGGGGCGGACCGATAAGTCCATCTTTTCCAGTCAACAATCAACATTATGGTACGCACTAGTGATGTCATTTTCAGAAAATTCCTGAAACTTGACCAAACCGATACCAATTTCATTGTAGCTATGCTGACCGAAAACCAAACCAATTTTTCCCAACCCGAAAATGACCGATTTTGACCGACTTTCAATATTGGTGTAAGAAGTTGGCAAGCGTTACTTGCATATGCAGGTTCATTTTTTTAGGGAAAGAAATGCCTCAATAATACTTCATAGTATTGATGATCAGAATCCAAATTAATTGCCTGAAATTCCTATTTCCAAGCTGGATACCTGCAGAACATGCCGAACTTCCTGCACAAAAAGGTGGCCGATCTGATGCATATCGCTGACTCGCTTGACCGAAACATACCTACAATTTGTTCTCTGACCAATCAATAACCGATTCGGTATTGAATTTTTTGGGTATACCAAAATTTTGGTTACCGAATGACATCACTAGTACGCACGCATTCAGAAGAGCCGACTCTATTTTCCCTCCTTCCTTTTCATTCAACAATTTTAATGAGGACCACAAGAACTCTTACTTCATGACTTTTTCCTTCTTCCAGATATTAATCATTTGACACATTCAGTTTTATCTACACTACGCTGCAGCCTGAAACCAACTCCGTTCCATCGCCTGAGCGCTTACCAGGAATGCGTCAGTAATCCCAAAAGTCAAAGTTCGCTGGTGGAATTTTAATGTTCTTATGAAAGAGCATGTCTCAGTGATGGTGACTTCATGGACAAAATCGTTGAGAAAGCTCTGTGGAAGGAACAGGACCCAGTTGATTGTTGTGATGTCGGATGCAGTCGCTAAAGCCGTGCAAGAATGCGCCTGGCGCGGTTATTTCACTCTTACCGCCTCGGGTAGCCCGTTCGCCGGCTCTGCTATTTTTCCGGTTCTTGACATATTTCTCACTATGCACAGTACTCCACAAATCAAAACATATCCTCAGTTGTAAACATGCTGTTCACCCTTGACATAATGCACTTCAGGTTGTCAAAGATGTTCTGTTACATACAAAAATTACACCTATATGTACACAACGCCTCATCCAAATTCTGGTCTGACGCAGGGTTCTATGTCAGATGCCAGTGGCGTACCGAGTATATGGTCATTCAGGGCATGACCTGATCCTTTGGACCCGAGGCGCCCATGCAAAGCTGGCGCCCCTCCGATCAGTGACGGCGCCACTCCGGCCAGTGAGGACGCTCTCCCGGCCAGTGACGGCGCTCTTGCGGCCAATGACGGCGCCACCGGCCAGTGAGGACGCTCCCTGCCATAGACAGCACCTCTCCGGCACGTGACAGCACCCCTCCGGCCAGCGACGGCGCCCCTCCGACCAGTGACGGCGCCCTTCCGGCCAGTGAAGGCGCCTCGCCGGCCAGTGAAGGCGCCCCTCCGGCCAGTGACTACGCCTCTCCGGCCAGTGACGGCGCCCCTCCGGCGAGTGACGGCGCCCCTCCGATCAGTGACGGCGCCCCTCTGACCATTGACGGCGCCCCTCCGGACAGTGACTTCCCCTCTCCCACCAGTGACCACGCCCTTCCGGCGAGTGACGGCCCACACCCTTCCGGCGAGTGACGGCGCCCCTCCGACTAGTGACTGCCCATCTCCGGCCAGTCACGGCGCCCCTCGGGCTAGCGACGGCACCCCCTCCAGCCAGTGATGGCACCCCTCCGTCCGTCCGTAGGCGCCCCCCCTGCAAAATTGTCGCCAATATTGGTAGCGCCCCTGTCGATCGGGTGGCGCTCCTCAAGGCTGTATCAAGGATGTATCCAATTTGTTTCGTCCCAAAAATTCTGCCCCGCATCGTTTTGAGCGATGACAAAAATATTTTGCAAATAATGTAGATTCTTAGCCTAAATACCTTAAAGGGAATGTTTCACCTTTGTATTGGTTTTGAACTGAGATAGCCATTATCTTTGGCCGTGATTGAAATGTTGAAAATACTAAGGTCATTTTCCCAAAAACTTAGCCGTTTTTAAGCAATTCAATTTATAGTTTGCAAAATGGGGGTACTAGGCTAGTGCCGCCGCTGATTGGCTGAAAGCGACTTTTTCAGCCAATCCCACTTTCTCAGCCAATAAGCGGCGGTCTATAGCTCAATAATGACGTCATCATCCCAAATTTAACAACTTAATTTGTATAAAGTTAAGTGACTTTCGAGAGAAAATTATCACCATCATTTTCAGCAGCTTCATATTTTCGACTACAACCAGCGTATATTTGACAACTTTCAGAAAGGTGAAACATTCCCTTTAAGGTTTGGATCGCGGTTGTAGCAGGAGGGGGGGGGGGGGCAGGGGCATCCCCCCCCACACACACACTTTTTTTTAGAGGGGGGCGGGCCCCTGCTGCCCCCCCCCCCCCCCCCCCCGGTGGCGACGCCCTTGCTTTCAGGTAACGTCGAAGTCTCTCATACCACTCCAGTTTGAAAACGAACCACTGTATTGTTCCACATGCTTCCCCATGACCCTAATCATCATGGTTCCACATGACCGTGCTGCCACAATCTGCACACCGATCCAATCCCGGCGCATCACTCGCAACCCCCATCACGACTAAAGCGACGCCGATTCGGCGCGCGGCTGGCGGTTTCCCTAGGGAACAGCGCCACTGAAATGCTGTACAAACGTTACATATGTATGTACGTACATATGTACGAGTATACTCGTTTCTTCTCCTAATTCCTGTCTAACGTACTGAGTTCCAATATTATACTTACAGAAGCTATTATTTGCTAATTATAATTTGTCTACCATCTGAAAACGCGATACATATTTAATTCATCGTGGGGTGCTAATACTATTTTATGGGACCGGTATCAAAATAAAATGTGCTAAAATATTTTAAGAACTTGCAAAAATAGTTATCTATCAGCTAATTAATAACACAAATAGAACTGAATGTGTTGGGTTTTAATCTTGTTGTTCGCGAGGTATATAAGCATTGTATACTTTCGTGACACTTTTTCCCAGTAGAGGATACATGCGTACCTACTCAGTCAATGTTGCCACCCCTGGCAAAAATCCGTGGCGCCGCCCCTGGGCCGATGGGCTGCTTCAAGTCAGCCAGACAGGCCAGCGGGGATCAGCCAGGGAAGTGATGAGTTGTCGAATGATCGGGTCAGACTGACGGAGATTGTGAGTTGGTGTAGCTTGTCCCGGGGTCGCCTTCGATTGACTTTATTGCGTAGGGTTCGTCGGTCCTTTCGATTCTGCTTCACGGCGACGCTCAATGCCAGCCAAACCTCATTTTGTCAGCGTGCATACATGTATTCCATATGCACGCGAAGTCGTACACGGGTGTAACAAACAGCAAGCTATAGACAGAGCCATCTCCTCACAGTTTATCACACGCGCGAACACCCATCCGAGCACTGCACGCGACTGTGCGGAAATGTGTTACTGAGGAACATTCTAGAGTCTGCTCGATGGCGGTGAATGGACAGCCGACTAGGTCAGGGGCTACTAAGTCAGGTCATATGATAGGTCAGAAAGGACAGCACAGGGAGGCTAGGTCAGGGGCTCGGTCAGGGGCTCGGTCAGGGGCTAGGTCAGGGGCTCGGCCAGGGGTTAGGTCAGGGGCTCGGTCAGGTCGATATGATAGGTCAGAAAGGACAGCACAGGGAGTCGGGTCGGACCGTCAACAAGATAGAGGCTCGGGGTCGGGTGGGTATGATTGGTCTGCCAGCCCATGGCAGGGGCTCAGGGTCAGCTCGGGATGGAAGGACAGTCAGAATAGCCAGGGTCTCAGGGACAGGACAGGGTCTCAGGGACAGGACAGGACAGGGGCTCGGGGCGGGTCGGTGCCGGGCTCTGGCGCTCCGCTCGGCTGCAGAGACAGGCCGGGTCGGGGCTCAGGACCACACCAGAAGATCTGTGACGTCATCCTGCCAGCCACACGAAGATGACGTCACAGAGCACAGAGCACCTTCAGTGAGCACGCAAAGAGCAGGGCGTACAAGAGTTGCCCGCGCGGCAGAGCTCTGTGCAATGCATGCTTAATTCCTCTAATTTATGAATTATAAAGCCCACCTTCTTTGCCTCGTTTTGATGCAATATTTTAGTCACTATCTGAATTGCATCGTCCAGGAACAGACTGTTTCCGTCCTCACATTGCATCCTACAAATACGAATATTTTCACGTTCATTTTTGAGACATGTTTTGTGACGTGAAGCTCACTTTGTCGAATCGTTCTAAAAAAAACGTGTAACACCATTTCCCCACGTAATTGCCACTCGTTTCTGTAATAGGCATGAGCATCCTATCGTGATGTAATGACCATTCTAGACTGGTTCTTAATGCTTTACTTAAGGTTTTGCGAGTGCTATGATTCGGTATGAGTGGGTGACAGTGATGAGATATCATAAATGTGGATTGTTATCCGCGGATCAGTCGCCAAACAAAGTAGGGTTCTCTACCGGTGCCCGGCGAGCGGAAGCAGCTCTCAACGCGGCGGTAAAAGAGGCGGATAGCCTGGCTGCAATTTAGGGCTGTTCGGTGGCATTGTAAAACTAAAGGTGAGTTTGATAAGCTTGTTGCAAGAAGACCTCCTTTGTCGAGACTTTTAAAATGTCGCCAATGTCTCTGATTGCTGAAATATCATGCAACATAGTATTTTATTTTGCCCAAAACAGCGAGGAGAAAACGTACACGGACGGTTAACGTTATCATGTTTCCCCCAAACTGATTTATGCTTAGCGATTGTATGACCATATATGGTTGAGATATTTTCGAAAGTTTGGTTTGTTCGGTGCTTTATTCGTGTAATTCTCCACACATTCGAAGAAGGCTTATGAGTAAAGGTAATGAAGCACATGCTAGCATCTGTCACGTCGATAAAATACAATATGCATGCATTCAGGCGTTTTAATTCCCCTTACACATTAGGTACGGTTAATAAGGAACATGAATATGCATACCTAGCTATTATTTCATAATCGAGCCATCCAGGGAGTATCGTTTGCACTGAGCGTCCAGGACATGGGTAGCTATGCCTGAGGAGAGCTGGCCTGACTGCAGGGTGGCGGTGCCCTGACAGGGGAGGGGCTGACCGGAGCGCCGCCGGTCGGCTGAGGGCCGATCAGCGGAGACACCGCTGCAGCGGAGGAGGCGGCTGGGAGGGCCGAGTCGGGGGCGCGCCGGTCAGCTGGGGCTCAGCTGCGGTCGGGACTGACCAGCCGCTCAGACAGGTCTCCTTCCAGTACAGGTTCCTCCGCCCGCTGAGCCAGCGCGTCCAGTAGCGGTTCTGTGGGACACACACACACAGACAGACAGTGATACATACAGGGTCTTGATGGGCCTTTCTGTGACGTCACTGATTACATTTGAACTTATGCGCCAGCGACACGGACACTCATTCCAGATACATAATTACACTTGAACAATTCGCAAAATAAAACTTTTGAACGTCAGTCCTCGTTTTGTTCTAGTAGGAAGGTTTCTGGAACGTCGGGGCCATCGTCGTACAAACCCAGCGCCGTTGTGCAGGATACGTTCCCGAATGGTGCTGCAATGACTACAATCATTATTCACGGGCCAAGTCCTATCTAGGGACCATCCCGATTGCCATGCCCATTGGCACTCCTCTCCAGATACTACAAAGATTTCGCAGTGAGGTCAACGGCAGTTGATACCATTTAACATTTACTTCCCTGCCCATTAGAGAAGCCACGGTATTCCGGGACTGACCACATAGGGAGTGCCCTCCAGCCGGGGCCGTGTTCCCGGTCAGCGCGGTTCTGCTGAGAGGCCGCCGGGGAATCATGGTCAGAACGAGGCCCCGTGGGCTGTGCTCGTGATCAGGTCACGGCCGTCACAGGGGTCAGCGAGGTCAGACTGCGCACGTGTCAGGTCAGACCGGACAGTACGTAACCCTCTGACTGGGTCAGGCCGCTTGTTTACGCATTACACCGCACGGGACCATCTGCGGAGGACATGCGATTAATATTCCAATTACTGGCTGTGGATGTCCGGGAGGTCTGCACAGCGGCCCTACCTTGCTGTAACGTGGCGGCGTCGGCGATACCGGAGGTGTGCGTCATCAGACCGTGCTCGGAGGGCGGGGGGTGACCTGGGTCAGATGACTGACACTGCCACAGCTGGCCCTGACCCGGCCGCTCCGGAGACGACACCCAGACGTTCACTGGAACACGAACGGCGCGGGCCCAGGTTAAGTCACGGGTCAAACCATACGTTCACTGGAACACGAACGGCGCGGGCCCAGGTCAAGTCACGGGTCAAACCAGACGTTCACTGGAACACGAACGGCGCGGGCCCAGGTCAAGTCACGGGTCAAATCACAGGTCAGGTCACAAGTCATATCAGGTTAGGGCACAGGTCACGTTAGGTCAGACCCCAGGTCAGGTCACAGGTCCGGAGACGAAAGTGGCCAGACATTCACTGAAATTGCGCGTGGGGGACAAGTACCCTTCCCCCAGGTCGGGTCACAGGTCACAGAGCATCCCCTGAAATGCCGCTGCAAACCGATTGGTATACAGACGGTCGAAATAACATCCAACGTATTAGGCGCTGTCAGGCTTTGGATTAGGGATGCAAATTGCAGGGTCACGGAGCCGGTGCCGGGCATAATGAAGTAAACATGCAGATTGCCGGCTGCCGGGCCTGGTGAGTGTTGCTACATACGGCCGGGCTTGATGCCGATGCCAACTCATTTATGAGCGGTGGCGATGCCGGTTCCTGTTTTTGGATATTTGTTTGCATCTCTACTTTAGATATTAGTTATTGAGATAGGTACGTGTGGATTGTGCTTTACACGTCAAGGCATAACGAGTCCTAATGCACTCCTACTGGTAGAGTCTGCAGCGTATTATTATTGTTATTATTATTATTATTTCGTTGTCGCTACCAACCACAGGGGAGTGGGCGTTACGGTGGGAATTCTAAACAAAAGATACACTCACACTTACACCCATACACGTAGTACCTACATGTCATATGCATTTATACATCACATACATTATACATATACATACATTATTATACGTTACATACATACATACACTCGTACACGATTCAAATCACACGTTTACATATTCACAATATTAACATCGAACACAAGTACTTGCTATACTCGTAACTCGCCAGTGTCTGCTTTCTTTTGAATGTATTTTATATTTTGTTTAGGAGTTTCTTATCCGAGAAGGCAAACTATTCCATAATTTGGAGCCATGTATGAAAGGGAAGCTTTTTTGAATTATATTTTTGGGATAGCAAGGCCCAGGTTGTCCCATTGCCTAGTTTTTTCGTTGAGATTGTCTAGTTTTGAGAAGAGATACTCTTGAAGGTGGCATACTTTCTGGAGAGAAAAAAACAGACATTGACGGATCATTTTTAGCGCAACATATTAGCGCTCTGTATATTGTATACGGGCCAGACTCAGTAATTAACTGTCATCGTTAGTGATCGAAGGGGGATGGTACTAAACTTAGTTTCGTTTTATCATTTGTGACGCTCAAAACGGCCCACTATATTTCGTCACGGCGCACCGATAAATCACCATGCAACAATTCAAACTTCCATCCTGCACGGGCGCTCAAAGAACGCCGCCAAAATGCATTCATATGTCCGCCGTCAGTTGAGAAAAAAAAATTACCTTCATAGCATATGAAATTGCGCGAGGAGAGATACAATTATGTTACTATATCGAATTATACCTACACCGCAAAGTACCGGGACTATGACCTGCGACCTGACCTGTGCGAGGTGGTGATGTCTGTGGCGCCGTGTCTAGCAGTTCCCCGACGTACGATCTCCTCATCATCTGTTCATCTTCGTACTGCTGACGTCGTATCCGTGATTCCTGCGGCAGGCAGTAGGGGTCGTACGTCACATTGCCCAGCCCTCGGCAGCCGGACCCGCCGGCGGCAGCGCCCTTTACCGTGACCCACCGCCACGCTGGAGTCGTACCCAGGAGTTCGTACCCAGGCGGATCAAAGGCTTTAATGCGCCCCGAACAGGACCGGTGTTATTGCTGCAGTGCATTTAGGGATCTTCTGCTAAGCGGAATGTATTTGGAAGAGGTTTTCACCATTATACCAGTCGCAGCCAGAAGACTGAAGTGCGTGATGCGTCCTGTTACCGGTCATCATACATGACGTTTCTTTGAGCTAATGGCATGCGACTTTCGAGTTGCATCGAGTTCGACTCAGTTGAGTTCAGCACTTGCCTGGAAATCCCCGTGTTGCTAGGGACGCTGACCGGTGTGCTGTGCCCGCGGGATGCCTAGAACTGGCGCAATTGTGATCTCTACTATTGCGCACTGCACTACTGATGTGCATGCGGTGGTGGGCCGTGCACAACTCGGCTCCGCAACGCCGTGTGTAAGCAAGGTGCACAGTTATTGTCTGTATCAGCAGCACTGCATTGGAAGGAAGCGTGCTTTCGAAACTGCTGCAGCTGGTGTTCCGGCCAAGTTGGTGACGGACCGAAAGTTCTATCTAAGTACGCTAAGTACTATCTAGGTACGCTAAGTACTATCTAGGTACGCTAGAGAGGATTCACGACTCACATCGTGCACTGCACTACACTACTTAGTAGCACGTGCACCTCTACGTTCTACTGGCCGGCACGTGGCGGCGGGGCGGCAGTGCGGCGAACCTGCGGCATCTCTGGTCTGTGTGGCGGCCCGGCCGGCTGACTGCGCCGCTTTCTTACCTCTCGGCAGTTCTGCGAACAGAGAACGGTCGTGCGTCAGCGATCGGCCGGCGAAGGCGGCGTATCTGGAGGCAGTCAGGCGGCAGCGACCGATTCCTCTCTCCGTGTGCTGACAAACACCCGCCCATACACAGCGGTGCGCCGCCGAGGCTGCGGACGCGTGACGGCTTTGTATATTCCAATATAAACAATGTATAGACGTTCGAGCGCTGATATTGGAACTATGTTATGTTTGGTGGCGTCACTCGTGTAGTTAGAAAGCGAATGAAGTGTTGCTGGGGCCCTGCTTGACCGCATTGAGGTTAGGCTTTTGATATCATCAAAGACTTACCCTCGGATCATACTGCTCCAGCCCAGACATGGGAAACGAAAACGCGTCATTAAAGCACAGACACTCCTTCATAAAGACGGATTGCAGGCATAACATGGGGTAATTCACGCAATGAAGTCAATAGAAAAGTATCGACCTTAAAGTTCATGTAAAAGTGATAATTGAAACATCCGGCATCCCAGTTGGATCAGGCTTTACAGTGATCATGCGACCAATGATCTAGTTGATAAGCGAGGATGTCTAGTGCAGCTAACACCTAAATATTCGCTATTCAGCCTACGCAAGAGCGAAAATCAGCTTAGCGCCGCCTTAGAATATATGTTGCGTGTTGTGTTTCTCATTTGTTTTAAGCTTGTCATTAAAACTTGTCATTAAACTTGTCATTAAACTTGTCATTTTGCCAAGACTTGTTCTGCATAAAAGCTACATTGACAGAGCAAATATGTGTGCGGAATATGCTAGGCAAATGCATGTTTTGTTCCGCTCTTACCCTCCCCGAACGACATTTACACTGCGTGTGATTTGTATTTACGTTATTTATGGTTTTCGCCCGGAGGCGTCTATTCTGATCCAGGGTCATTACTAGACATGTCCGAAAGGTGTGACAAATGGCTGAGGGTGATGCGCCAGTTCAGGCTGCTGTAGCCTGGGTAAGCAACATGAGTGCGCTATTCTTTGCTATTTGATTTGTCAGTTTATTATTCATTGAGAGCTCGCAGGTATCGATACACTGTCGGTATTAAACAGTAGCTGGAGCTGTCCATCGTGTCATAGCACACACCCACTGCCGCTATGTCCTGCTGGTCTCCGCGATATGTACCAAATGTGGGTGTTCGTATTTGGAAGCTCCTGCTGCAGCCCACTGGATGTTGTGTTCCATTGAGATATTGCTGATTCCATCGTTGCCCAATATGCGTACTATCCACACATGCGAAGCGTCCCAGCCAATACCGTAATGGGTGCTGATGAAGCCTACCGTCATAGACATCGGTATATCGATAGCACCCAGTCATGGGGACATGCAATGTAACATCCCTCAGTATCTGTAGAGCATGCGACGCAGGGTCCAGTAATGTACACGGAGCCTTCCCACCCACATATGATCAACAGTAACACTGTGTATTCATGTTTCGTTTACTGTAGAAAATTGTCTGAACGTGCTGTGAAAATGATTAAAGGACAATGGAATCGCCGAATAGTAGGGGTTAAGTAAATATGAAATGCAAAGGAAGTGCAACACAACCGCTTACCGAGCACATCTGACGTGGTTGCATGTGAGAAGATAATGGCATACGTTATCACATGTAACTGTATTGCACGTGGTTGCATGTGAGAAGATAATGGCATACGTTATCACATGTAACTGTATGATAACACTGCTAGCACGCATTTCCAGGAAGTAGTGTTGCGAATGGGTTATATTGCTTAACGCGGCGGCTGTGCTGAATTGCCTGTATTAGCTGTACTTTTTGTGGGATGATTTAACCAAACTGGGCTAAGGAATAACAACTTTACCGTTGGTAAGCAAACAATTAACACAAATATTAAATGCGAAAACGATTAGTTCTTGAAAACGCATATTCTTAGAACAACCGAAATAGGTTAGTGACATTTAATATTGATTAAAGTTCTAAAACGAGCCAAAACATCGCAGGGTCGTCTGCACTTACCCTCTGGCGAGGCATCAGCAGTGCGGCGGCGAGAAGACAGAGAGCATGTCAGTATGTTGGCATAGATAACAGTAGTGGAAGGCAGACAGTATTAGATCAGTGGTTCTCATAGGGTAATTACCCCACTCTGGGTTATGGAGCCTTCGAGTGGGGTAATGCGGATTGAGCAGCTAGCGAGAAATTATGATTGATTCGTTTCATGATGGCGCACAATGCATATACGTCTATACCAGCTTCTGTTTCCCTCTTGGCTGTGGCAGACCACTGGTACCGTATTTTCGCAAAGACCATCGAACCAATTCATGCAAAACGATGCTTAGCCGCATTTGCGGTAGAGTTAACGCATATGTTTAGATCAATTTGTTTAGCGCCTTCTTTGCGGAATGTGCAATGTACATTCAATATCATTCGGGGTACGGGATAAGGAGTCATCCTGGTTGCCAAAAGGGGGAAATTGACGCTGAGAATCATTGCCTCATACCAAGAGCAACAGCACACGTTTCAACTTATATTCCTGTCCCTAGATGGCACTAGTAGTCAACGCTTGAAGGGATGCTGTACCGCATAGCTTGAAGCCAAGAACTGCGGTCCGCGCAATGGAGGGAGATGAGTTATTTTGTTTGTCAAAGAGGGTAACCAAACATACTCTTGATGCTGAGAGCCACTGTACCTACTAGATATAAAACTTTACAGTTGAACATAATAATACATTAATAATACATTTAATACACATATGCTTTAAGTGGTGCAGTTATTTTCAAATACAACAGCCTTATTTAATATCCACCAATGATGCTCAGAAGTCATCGATCCATGTTATGTGGTTTTAGAATCTAACAGGTTCGAAACCAAATGCATTCGTTGGATTGAGTATTATGTGAACTGATCTTTGAGCTTGTGCTATTATTATTTTATCAAACATAAGCAGAGGAATACAAAATACGAGTCGTCAGTTCACGGCAGACGGGGAAAGGTGATGCTCCTTAGCAGGTGGTATATGGTGCCGACTGCGTGTTGCCACGGTCATTGTCTCCCCTTCCCTCTCGCATGCCTGTCCTACACCCATTGGCAGACCCAGGAGGGAAACACCATGGGCATTTTCCCTCAAACGGATGAAATCGGTTGAAAAATGACACATTTTTTTCATGGGAAAAATTGATAAGCACTATTTCCGAGTAATGTAAGTTTTATATCAGCTCGTATTGCACAGGAAGCGAAATCTGACGAGTTTGCATTTCTTTTTTTAGATATGTGATCTTGGTTTGTGGATCGAGGAGGGAAACGGTCATTATTGCATCATTGAAAATCAGGGGATTTACGAAAACTTGGATTTCTGGTCAGGTGCATTAAAGCTCACTTTGTTACGGTAATCAAATGTTTCTATGCGCATTCAGTGGCGGCGTGCTGCTGGCTCTTCATGCCTGCCAGAGCCATCAAGAGCCAGACGCCAGCTTGTTGCGTTTTGTTGTTATGCAGGCGTGTCTTTCGAGCGAGAATCTAATCATTGCTGTACAAAACCTCATCAAGGACGTCAACGCGGTGGCACACCGTATCATTCTGCGCCAACTGTCTTCTTGTCGCAATTTGGATCTCTTCAGCCCGGAGAGCAGCCCAAATATAGGACTACTATGCGATGCTGGGCAATCCACAGCGTCGTCAGTAAGGAAGCCAGCATCGTCCGCACCTGCTTCCTCCTTCACTGTGTCTTGATATGGCTAGTGTACTCCCAAGCGACGGAAACTTTGAAATTAGTGTTGCAACGTTTTAGGTGAATATTAAGCCAGAGTGTCATTTAATGAAATCAATACTTAGACATGATGGCGAAGGCTGTCTAAGCTAGTTTTTCAGAAGCTCCCTACTGGAAGCTTGGCCATTCAACGTCATTTGAGATGAAAAGACAGTTTCGTTTATTTAACACATTTTGAGAAAGAGACTTAGTATTAATATCCTACTATTTGTTGGGACTTGGTGCCGACTTTGATAGTTCAGGTCGTTTAAGGCAGTGGAATATAGGAGTGGCACGTACATATATTTCTTTATCATTATTACAGAGTTTGCAGAGATAAGTTTCGCAAGACGGCTGATGTAAAGCTCAGTGTGATAGTGTTTGTATATGACGGAGGGTTTTAAAGAGTGTGTCTAGTCAAATACTGCAAATTTGTTTTACCATCCAGTCGATAAATTTTCCTTTGCTGAATCGATGGTATCACTCGTTACTCTGTAGCTGGATCCAGTGACTCATAATGTTGGATTCCGTTTTGCATTTTCCGCATGTTATGCCATACTTTTCCGTCCGTTGGTATGGCGCTACATCCGGGACCTCCCATACGCTCTCTGACACCCGGCCCCTTATCTATTGGCGCCGCGCCAATACCCGAGTGTTCCGCTCAGCCACCCGAGTGGTGCGGCCGACCCTTGTCAGAGACTGTAGTGGGCGGAGCCGGCTGTGAGAAACTTATGACTTCATGTATCTTACAAAAGAGAAACTTTGCTGATTTCTTCAAGGATATCAACCAGTAAAGCGCCGTAGTTGGCGATGAACGAGCGAGCGCGAACGAAATGTATGGTGAATTTCAACTCGATCCGGCAAGTAGTTACTGAGGTATACAAAAGGTGAGCACGTGCGCACGTGCAGAGGCACTCCACCTCTGACTTTTGGGAAAGTGGTGCCTAAGAGGACCCTAACCACACACCAAATTTGAACACAATCGGCTCAGCCGTACCCCAGATATATAATAGGGGTGAGCACGTGAGCACGTGCAGAGGTCCCTGACTTGTGGAAAGTCGGCGACTGAGAGGTACCTAACCACACACCAAATTAGAACACAATCGGCTCAGCAGTTCCTGATATATAGAATAGGGGGTGTGCACGTGCGCACGTGCAGGGTCACCCCACTCCTGACTTGTGGGAAAGTGGCGGCTGAGGGGTCCCTAACCACACACCAAATTTGCACATAATCTGCCCAGCCGTTGCGAAGATTTTGCGAGAAAACACTTTTCAACACCCCTCACGCGGCACGCGCCACGCGCGGTGGTAGTCACTCACATGACTCGGTACTGGTATCAAACAGGGTAGGTTGGATGGGGTAGCTCAGCAAAGAAGCCCGCTTGTCAATCGGACGAGCGGTTGCAGAGATATGAGCTCAAAAGCGTCGCCACGGGTTAGGCCAGGCGGGGACGCTCATATTCAGATTTGTATCATATACCACGGAGGGACGAGCGAGCGCTCGCTTGCTCGTAATCAATTGCTCAAACGAAAGTCATTTCGTATTCATTTCAAACCAAAGTCATTTCTATTCGCATTTTTCAACTCAAGATACCCATTACTGCCAAAGTTCAAGAAATCTGTCTAGGTGGGATACTCCCTTTAAGCTAGCAAGAAATGTGCATCTCAATTGCTAAGGCTTGTATGCTTATGCGGCCGTTAACGACTATGGAGCAACAATATCAAAATACTCGAACAAAGACGCATTCTGCACGTTTCTGGTGTCAATAGATCGATTTAAGGGGAGACGATACAGATACAGATTTGCGGGATATGCTTAAACATGCAAATCTCAGCAAATATTGGGCGCAATCTGCTCAAAGGTTAGATTTGAACGGTTTGATGAAAAAGTGAAAAAGGTTTCCATTTGCTATCGAAAGCGCGCAACTGGTCAATACTACTTACCGATGATCCTAAGTTGGCATGTATTCGCTAGGAAGGGAGAAAACGGTCAACAGTAGCAGCAGTGCTGTCGCATAATTAGTTTGCATTCTAGTGAATGAATGTGTGATCTGAAGCGCAATCTGTCTGCTGTCTGGTTTTCTATGTGATTTTCAGCCAAAATGTATGCAAAATGCATGTATTGGCACTGATGAGACAAAATGGGAAAATTTGCAATCACTCCACAATATTAGGTGCATTATTTGTGAATTGTGAATGTTATGATGCTCGCAACGGTATGATACTCGACTCGCAAGCAAATTTCGTTCAATGAAACGTATGGGCATTGAGGGCGGACCCATTCACAAAACACTACCAAACCTTAGGGGATGCATATTCTTACCGATGTTCGTGGGTTTGAATGCATTCGCTGCGAACAAAAGTTTTCATTAGTTTGCGAAGCCAATGAAGCGTGACTTTTTTTCTCTCATTAGTTTGCGAAGCCAATGAAGCGTGACTTTTTTTCTCTCATTAGTTTGCGAAGCCAATGAAGCGTGACTTTTTTTCTCTCATTAGTTTGCGAAGCCAATGAAGCGTGACTTTTTTTCTCTCATTAGTTTGCGAAGCCAATGAAGCGTGAATTTTTTTTCTCTCATTAGTTTGCGAAGCCAATGAAGCGTGACTTTTTTTTTCTCTCATTAGTTTGCGAAGCCAATGAAGCGTGACTTTTTTTCTCTCATTAGTTTGCGAAGCCAATGAAGCGTGAATTTGAGAGCCTCAATGCATGTGCATTTGTAGGCTCTCAAATGCACATGCGTTTTTTTAACTTCAGTTTCATATCATTGCCGGTTAAAGGGAAATATTCACCTTTTTCTACAAGAAAAGAGTTATTACTTGAAATCGTCAGACGAGGAAAAAATATATTGTAAATTCATCACATTTTGCATATAACAATTTCTACCGCGAAATATTTCAAGTCGAAGTTGATAAGCGATCCGCGCTTATAACGACGGGTACTTGCAAGTACTTGGTAACGAATTTCGAATGCCGGGCTTGTCTCGTAATGTTTGGACAAAATTGTATGGAAAATATGTCTTGCACTCTCTATTGTGATTATGTGCCCTAATATCCCTAACAATCAACAAATATTGTATAAGATAATCAAATTAGCAGTTAACTTATGCACCCAACGACGGCCTAGTTAGTGGTTGCTACCCTCAATTTGTGAAAATTGGTTAATTTGTTTTCAACATTAGGCGTGTTGTATAGTTTTGTCTCTGGCTGAATACAACACTATGCTTCAGCTTATTATGACAAATAATCATTTTTCCCAAAAAAATCAACAAACAATGGAAGAACTGGCAATTAAATAGGAAGTTCACTTAAGCACCCAACGGCGATCTATTTAGCGTCGGCGATTGTTTTATTGACCAATCAGGGACGTTGTCACGCTTCTTGGCGCACTTGCTTCATTTCTGGCCCTATGACTTGTTTACAAATCAACATCCAAACCAGAGATAGTGATGGATCATACTGTTCGTCACCATATATGTAATTTTTTTTTCCCCAAAAATTGAAATAGAAAAAGTTATTTCATCTTCAAATTGAGGCACGATCAATTTGATACATGTGTCACATAAAAATGCAGATACATAAATCCAAAGGTGAATATTTCCCTTTAAACATTAAAAGTGACTCAGACAGCCATAAAACCTTTCCTGATATTATGAGGATCAATTACAAATCTGCATACATCGTACCATAACCTGAAAATGGATTGAGATCGGCCAAAAATGACATTTTCCTGTTTTAAGTCCGATACCCTCTCGGTGGATCCAGGGGATATCAGACAGCTGTAAAGAGCCCGATGACGCGTTCTTTTACGGTACCTTTCGTTTCTGGCTGACCATGAGGCGGCTGCGCAGCTGTCTGATGATGGCGGGCGGCGGTAGAGGCGGCAGCGGCGGCGGCGGCGGCGACCATCTCCGCTGTGTGCGCAGTCCCTCGATCAGCTGCAGCCGTCGCAGGATCCATGGCGTCCGGACCTGAATCCTGGTCAGGCCTGTGTCCGCCCAGCCACGGCTGAACGAAACTGCAGTCAGACCAGCACATGCGTCAGTGTCCAGCTAGCGGAAATGAAAAGCATCCATGCTCCCTTCTCGGCCTACTATTCTCATTTGGGCGTTTTATGTTTTGGAGATAAGTAAGTGCGGACTGCGGACAGAAGTGAAAGCAGAAGTGTTAGGCTGTACCGCAACACGCCGGTGCTATGCGGAATAGTCTACTAGTTTAATCGGTTTTGCTGAGTCGCTGGTGCCGTTCGCTCTTTCTACTGACAACCGATGGAACACTAGTTATTTTAATGTTCTTAGGTACTCCGTGAACGATTTTGTTTATATAAATTTAGTTCGAATGTTTTTGAATGGATGGATTTCCGAGGCCAGGCCCCGCGCTAAGCATAGCTTGTTGCGCAGGCCCTGACCCCACCACCCGAACACGCAATTCCTGGCGTCCGGCAGAATTTAGAAGCGAAACTTTTATGTGCCCGACATACCTGTATAGTGGACACGGTCCGCCTCGCCTACTGACGTCACCTGACCCTGAATGCGACCGCTACCATCGGCTGCAGGCCATCCCAGTCAGGGGCAAATAGCGATCGCCGAAGCGACTGGAACCCGGGCTGCCACTACCGGATGAGGTCAGAAGCTCAGCGCTCTCCCGACTGAGCTACTGCACGATGTTTATTATAGGAAGTTCAATTGTATTTATCATAGGAGACATCGAGACGACTGTCATGATCGTCGACTATACTACATTTGCCGTCCAAAGTCATTTGGGTTACATCTCCATGGCACCGCACGTGTCACTGCTGGTGTCATTGCGCCATGCAGAGTGCCATTGTAATGTAATTTCCCATACTTCCTCTGAATGATGTGCCGCTGGGACGCACCGGAGTGCAAATTCTTCCTTGATGGTGCATACTGTGTTGACTCAGTGTTACATGTGGTGACGAAGGCATGCCCTGGGGAATCGGCATGGAGGAAGCCTTTTCAATAAACGATGTAGTAAAACATTGCATTGATGGGCTGGCAGCTAGACAATGTTCCCTTAACAATAATGTCTTTTAAGTTCTAACACAAGTTAGCGAGATAGACTCAACGTTGGAGGGGCAATGGCAGATAGCCCCTCATTTTGATTACAAAACATCCGTGACTATGGTTTAACAACGATTTCATGGGAAACGGGTAGGGAGTGTGACCGGAAATATATAATACAAAAACGGATGATAGAAGAGGCAGTGGAAGACAAGGAAGACATGTAGGGTGTGCAGGTAAGTTGGTCGGGTATGTGGAGAAGGCGGGGTTGGCGATATGCCAATGCGAAAATTATGTCTTCATTAGAGTTCATCTCACATGATTAATGGTTATCCTACCTGTATTGTTTACCATAACGACATCGTTAGAGCTTCAGGAAGTATTGAGCCTGCGGACATGAATAGTACACCATTTGATCTGCTGCTTTGGTTAGGGCGCTTTTGTTAAACACAACTTGAATGAATCGGGCTTGGGGGATCGAGCTTGCGTACAAAAGTTAAAAGTTCCATCACATGCGAATTCATAAGCGTAGGCCATTCAGTTAGCCCGCGAGAGGGGGGCTTTTTTTAGCCCCCCCCCCCCTTAGGAATATTAGGAATATCTCAATAACTAATGCAGATATCGACGCCAAAATTTCATTACCTTTCCGGACATCATTTTTACACCTTTTGAGAGAAAAAGTGGAAAAATTTCCTCAGTAATTTTTCGAGATATAGTGAATTTAGTGACGTCACTAAACACGATTTTGACTCCAAAATCGGCTAAACTTTGCCAGGCCGTACAAATGCCGAATTTGAAGCAAAATGCAATCGAAAAACACTTAAAGATAGACAATTACAAGGGCCACAAATCAGCTATCTCGAAATTGCGAAAATTTGGGTTTTTTACCCCATTTGTTTTTTTAAACCTTTTTTTGAAAAAAATGCTCACAAAATCAAATTTTTCAAAGATATTGAAAAACCGGAATATATGTCAGATAACGACATATGGGCAGCTATCATACCAAATTTCAAAATTATATCATCTTTTTTGACTGTCATGGCATATCAAGTATGGGTAAATCATGACGTCATATTTTGAAATTGCGTTTTTTGGCTTTTATTGACAGGATACAGACACATAAATGCCAGCATTGTTTTTTCAGATAAAACTGATGTATATTTTTTTTCATTTCGATTTATCAATTTCAAATTTTGACCTTCAGTGACCTGAACTTGACCTGAACTTGACACTAAATTCACGTAATTATAGTCAGGTGGTAACATGACTACCACTATCGAATTCTACGCGTAAAAGCATCCATAAAACATGTGCTGCATGACTTTCGTAGATATTTTGTGTGTAGTGACCTTTTGTGACCTGACTTTGACCTTGATCTTTTGCAACAATCTCGCTTTAGCTCATGTGGGATATGTATCATACCTTTGACAGCACTTTGGGTGATTATAGGCGCAATCGAAGGCCATGGATAGCAAGTATTGTCCATAAACTCAAATACCTCGATTTTGACCTTTGACCTGACCGTGACCTGACATGTGACCTTAATTTGACATTTTTAAGTTTGCGTTAGGCTTATATCATTGAGCGCTTTCGAATGCCGCCTTGTGCGTCCCGGTGCGATCATTGGTTCTGAAGATACCAGGGGGGGGGGCTAAAAAAAAACTCCCCCCTCCCACAGTGAGTCGTGTTACAGAATATACCCCAGTGACTGCCGGGTTAAAGGCTGCATCGGAGATTGACAACAGGGAGACGGTTTGAAATTATTTTTATCTTCACATATTAATGTGTGTTCTGCTTCAAACAATTTCCACTTGTTGGGGATATTATAGCTCCTACTTTATGTGGGATGATAGGATAATAACACTAAATTGAATTATTTATAATTTACCCAATTATTTTGTGAGTAAGATCTAGGTACAGCTCAATATTGAGATGTGCAGGCGAAATTGATGGAATGTGGAACAATGCCAAACAAAGATTAAAGGGAAAGGGGAACTGTTATTACGCATTACGTTTGAAAACAATAGTGCAAGCGAAAGTTCAAGTGCTTTGGTGTAGAATTAACCCCACATTAACTGGCGTTTTAGTTTTCCGTTTCAGCGAAACACCATGAACTTTGGTGGACAAATATTGTCGCCATGTTATTATCCGAATGAATCATCGCATCGAGACGTGAAAGACGGCACTCTAAAGTTAGCTAAATAAGATAAGATGCAACTAAAGCATATTTCAATTTGTATCACGAATGTCACATCGCAGGTCACGGCCTCGACAAAAGTAAAAATCGAGCCACTAAAGCGTATGGGCTATCCATGCTGTTCATCCACAAACTTGTAATTCAATTGTATTTCCCACCCACGTTACTCTCGTAGGTAAGTTTGGTTCACGAACACATTTTATTTTAAGCAAGGGTAAATGTCAGGATGACATTTGCCCTCTTCAATGAATAAATGTCCCAACTGATCTTAGGAAAAGCACAACAGTGGATCTTGTACTCCGGTGGATCGTTTGCTGAAATTTGAGTGAAGATCATTGGAGCAAGTATGTTGTCACAAGAGCACTGATGTAAATTAATTTACTAAGTGTCGTGATATCCAGCATAGTGGCATTGTTTAGTGTCGTTAGATAGTTCGGACGGTGATGATTCGTAATTCGTATCGACTCAAATATAGGTATGTCGTATAACATGTCATCTCAATTTTGTTCTTCTATCAACCAATTCTGCGAGCAAAATCCTGTTATTTGGTTCACTGGGCCCTGTGCCCACATATACATGCTCCCATGGTAATGAGGCGACTTTACAGGCACATTCGGTCATTAACCTGGCTCCCATGGTAATGAGGCGACTTTACAGGCACATTCGGTCATTAACCTGGCTCCCATGGTAATGAGGCGACTTTACAGGCACATTCGGTCATTAACCTGTCTATTATCGCATGATCGTTTGTCTTATGTAATTGATCCTATGTCACTGACGCTTTGCAATGCATAAGGCAATGCAAATGAAAAGCATTGCATGCAAAATTAGCCAATTGTCACATGGGTCGCTAACCAACACTTCAATGCCGTAAAACCTTAAATATCAACGTACGTGTCAGCGCCGTGTCCGTGTAGCGTTGGTTACAATACTTTACAATGAGCGTGTAATGGCAATTGCACGCCTTCTAATGTCACTTTAACAGTTAACTCAAAACCTTCCAATGTGAGTATGACGGTGATGCAGCTGTTTCACGCAGCTACACGTCTCCGAATCGGGAAAATTCCCCCTTTTCAAACGCCTATTCCACAAAATATCTGACAACGGTGCGTTGTGTGATCCTTGTTTTCCTCGTAGCTACTTCTATGGGCGACTAGCTACTTCTGCGAGCCTCTAGCCACGCTTTTGTGAGCTGCTGCCAGCCTCTAGCCAGGCTTTTGTGAGCTGCTGCCAGCCTCTAGCCATGCTTTTGTGAGTGGCTGCTATGTGCGACGTATAAGTGGCCTACCTGTGTTGTGTAGCGCCTGCAGTATGGTGCCGTACCATACGGCATGCATACGGCCCGTATGAATGTCCCACCTGTAGTACTGTGCGGCTGCAGCACGGCGCTGACGGCGGCGGCCGCCGACACCAGCACTAGCACCAACGGCAGCCGGGGAGCATCCATGCCTCCGTCTGACCCGGCCACACACCTGCCTATATGGAGACGGTGCGCCGCCACCGCCGGCGTCTGCTGCGCCGCCCGCCGCCCCCGCGCCCGCCCCCGCCCCCGCCCCCGCCCCCGCCCCCGCCCCGGCCCCGCAGCCGCCGTCCTGCCCACGGCCCCGCAGCCTTCCAACGCGCTGACGCTCAGGTAGATTCGGTTGTATTCGGCTTCTCTAGAAGTGTATGTACCGGTAGATTGACTACTATCGATATGGTAGAAACGGGCTTATTCGACTTGGATAAGTATGCGTTAATTCTTGTGATGTTGCGTGATACAATGCTTTAGATATTCGAATGGGAAAATATCGAGAAAATCATATTAGCAATGTTACTTGTTCGTTTTGTTTATTTGTTTATTTGACATGAACGCCGACGGGATGAGCTATTTATTGGCAGTCACACACAGTTTTCTGAAATTCACAGCATACATCCAGAAAGTCCAGCCAATTCACGTAGTTTGGCATCATTAGTTCGTCGCGTAGGTCCTATTAAAAAAGAAACATCCCAGGGATTTCCAAAGAAACTTGGAAATGTAATCAATGAATACCGACCTTGCATATGCCGTATTTTGGGGACTTTTGGTTAGACAAATTTGAAGCTTCAATGGAAATGGGGATTGAGTTTGGAATTCGAATGATACCGCATGATTATTTCCAACTGGTGCTTTCGTCCAGCTCGATGATCAGCATAGATCATTTGTTTATTGTGTATTGTGTATTTGCCACGATGACCGACGGGATAAGCTTAAGGAATTTTCTGTGGAGCTGGCCGTTCCTTTGGCTCACATCTTTAATAGTTCGTTAAAGTAGGGCCTTCAGTCTGGAAGAGGGCGACCATCACACCAGTTGCCAAGAAACCCACCCCGACGTCGCCGGGGGACCTGCGACCATTGAGTCTCACGCCAACGTTTAGTAAAGTTTTGGAGCAATTCATAGTGCCGCTCATCCTGGCTGACATAAGACCAAACATTGACATTCACCAGTATGGAAACATGAGAGGAGCATCACTACCTGATTAGATTAATGCACAATCTACTGGCTCAGCTAGACAATGCTGATAAGCTATTCTCAGTGATCATGTACGACTTCAAGAAGGGCTTTGATCTAATAGATCACACAACAGTCATACAGACTCCTGTACATGGAACTCCGTCCCGCGTATGCAAACTGGCTCTCCTCATTTCTCCAGAACCGCCAGCAGCGGGTCAAGATGCCAGATGGCAGTCTCAGCTCCTGGAAACCGATAACCTGTGGGACCCCACAGGGCACCCTGGTTGGACCAGTAGCCTTCTTAGCTATGGTGAATGGCGCCGCATCACAAACACAAAACAGGCTCAAGTATGTAGACGATCTAACTATTTATCAAGCGTGCTCGGTGGATTGTGTTCAGGAAGAAATTAAGCTTCAGGAACTGACTGATCAACTTT
>JAXIVJ010002245.1:0-47500 GCA_036785665.1 Chirona hameri
TCAATGTCGCACAAAGGTCTAATTTTCAGGGGACGATATCTCCCATATAAATAATGCAAATGTATAACTCCCCACCAGGCCAAAGCCAGTATTTGTCCGAGATATTTGAAACTTACAGGATTTCATAAGGTCATAAGTAAGGAAGGTGGGGGTAATTTGAACATATAGGTAAGTTGATCCCCCCATAACTCAAAATATAAGCATGTGCTCCAACTTGGTTACCTAAGCACAAATCATTTCTCACGGATACTTATGGACGGATATTTAGGAGAAAATATTAACATGAATCGCGGAATAAGACAAGGAGACTCCGCTTCAGGATACCTCTTCAATCTAGCGGTGAAACCTTTAGCAAATAAAATACAGCAATCAACAGAAATACGCGGTATCACATTGTATGACGAAATAGAAGAACGGCTCTCCCATTATGCAGACGATCTCATTTTGTTATTTGATGATCGATCAGAATCGATTACTGTGCCATTTCGGAAATAAAAAGTGTTCATCCATGTCAGGTTTGCAATTAAATGAGGATAAAACAAAATGCCTTCCTATTGGAACTTATTCAGATTGCCCAGGTCATTCACATGTAATACAGTACTTCAATGAAGTAAAAATCCTAGGTATAGTTTTTAATAAAACCAACGAATCAATATTTACACTCAAAAACTGAAGTACAGACTACCATTAATTGAAAAGGAAATATTGCAATGGAAGAGAAGACATATTGCATTTATTAGTCCTTTCGTGGTATATGGGGAAAAATATGATTATGAGCGGTCCGGCCCGGCCCAGCCCGACCCGACCCGACCCGACCCGACCCGTGGCGACGCTTTTGAGAAGCTCATATCTCTGCAACCACACGTCCGATTGACAAGCTGATTTCTTTGCTGAGCAGCCCCATCCAACCTACCCTGTTTGAGATCAGTGCCGACTCATGTGGGTGCCTACCACTGCGCGTGGCGCGTGCCGCGTGAGGGGTGTTGAAAAGTGTTTTCTCGCAAAAAGGCTGCAACAGCGGAGCCGATTGTGTGCAAATATGGTGTGTGGTTACAGCTCAAAACATGCTGTCGTTTGTGTATCAAAATGTGTATCAGAATGCCTGTGACATCACTGGCAGGTCAAACGAAGTAGAATATATAAGGACGGAGGTTTCTCGGGAAAAAATACCCAGATCGTAATTATTCCAACGACATTCGACATCTCTCATCTCTCCGATTCCAAAGCACCCCGGGTGACCTTCATAGGTGACCTTTGACATCAGTGAACTTCCTCGTTGATCTTCTTTGAAGCCTTTTGTCTTGACAAAACTAGTTTAGGTGCCTCCCGACAGGGGCGCAACCAGACCTTCAGAAAGGAGGGGGCAAGCCCCTGGGAGAGGCCCCCAACCCCCCAAAAATACCCCTGGATATGAAAAACTCTACGGCTTTCAGCCACTTTATTTTGTGAGGCCCCCTTTTTAACATTTTTTCTTCGTCTACTTTTGATGAGCTGGATTGGACCAGGACCCTCAGTAGGCATTGTACTGAGCGCATTACTAATTTGTATTGTTACGTACAGGAGAGAAAACCTATCTTAGCTGACAACAGGTGGGAGTCGGCTTTTGAGTGGGGGCGGCTGAAATGACGAAAAAAATGTGCCCCATCTTGATACGTGTATTTAAGCCTTTGCAGCATTTTTTATGTGGATTTTCATGTTATAGTAGGTAGGTATGTACTTGTTAGTTTACGAAATTTTTACGGTTTTGCCTGATAAAACCCAGAAATATAGGCGATGGGCCTTGTAGAGGATAATAAGCTAAAATTGATATTCATTCAATTCAGCGTTACGATGAACCGATGACGATGATTATGGCTTCGTTATGACGATGACTACCGATGTGAGGCCGCGAAGCGGCAAGAAAATGTTAATTTTAGGTCCTGGAAAACGAAAGGTTAATATTGGAACCAGACCGTGAGGTGAGATGGCTTGGGGAGATGGTCCTGGCCTGTTTCCACTATTAGCTCTTCGGTCCAGCAAATTGTGCACCGCTGGAGCAGCTTCCGGGTACCGATCTTCTCGTCTTTGGATTCGCGTCGCCTTTTTCGAACTCGGCAAACTAGCTAAACATGTAGCCTGCTTGAAACTTAAAAGTGAATATTTTATGAAGGGAATGGGCCCTAGGGCCAGCAATTACCGCCAGGAAAGCCTCTGCCAGACAGGCACGTAGCCAAGGGGAGGGTGGCGGGGCGGCCGCCCCCCCCCCCCTGGAGGCCAGGAGGGCTCTTTTTGGCGCGCGAGGGCCCTTTTCGGACCGCGCGACGAGACCGCGCGAAGCGCGGTATCATAAGCTCTTGACTACACTAAGCGTAGTCTTTAGAGAGTTTAGAGGACTTCAGAGGCCCTTTAGGGCCACCAGGGCCCTCTATGAAAGACCAGAAGGCCCCTTGTACGTCCAAAAGAACCCTGTGCATGTCAGAGGGGCCCCTGGCCAGAAAGGGCCCCTGAGAGGGTCAGAGGGCCCCCTGAGCACGTCCAATGGGCCCCCCTGAACACGTCGAATGGGCCCCTGGCCAGCACAGAGGGGCCCCTGGGCAGGTTGAGAGGCCCCTGAGATTGTCGGCAGGGCGACAAAGCGACCAGCCAGGTCATAAGGGCCCCTGGACAGGTTGGAGGGCCCCTGGACAGGCCAGAGGGCCCCTGGGTAGTTAAGAGGGCCCTGTGCAGGTCAGAAGGGCCCTGACCAGACCGAAAAGGGCCCCTAGGTGGGTCAGAAGGCCCCCTGAACATGCGGAATGAGCCCCTAGCCAGCACGGAGGGGCCCCAGGGGAGGTCGGAGGGCCCTCGGAGCATGTCGCAAGGCGACAAAGCAGCCAGCGCAGTCCCTTCCTAGGTCGGAAGGGCCCCTGCGCAGATCGAAGGGGCCCCTGACCAGACCGAAAGGACCCCTGGGCGGGTAAGAAGGGCCCCTGAACATGCCGAAGTGGCCCCTGGCCAGCACGGAGGGGCTCCAGGGCAGGTCGGAGGGCCCCTTGAGCATGTCGGCAGGGCGACAAAGCAGCCAGCGCAGGCCGACCAGAAGAGTCGCTGGGCCGATCGGAGGGGCTCCTGGGCAAGTCAGAGGGGCCTCTGGCTAGACCGAAAGGGTCCCTGGGCCGGTCGGAAGGCTCCTTGAACATGCTGGATGAGTTCCTAGCCAGACTGAAGGGGCCTCTGGGCAGGTCGGAGGGGCCCCTGAGCAGGGGCGGCAGATTGCGGGGGCAGGGTATCCAAAATTCCCCCCAGTCGAAAATCCTGGGGGCCAAAGGGTAGTTCTGCCCCCCCCCAGATTTTAGCCTGCTCAATCTGGGGACAACATGACCCTTCCCCTCCCCAGGATTTTCATTTGAGGGGGATTTTGGGTACCCTGCGCCCCGCAATCCGCCGCCCCTGCCCCTGAGCATGTCGGCAGGGCGACAAAGCAGCCAGTGCAGTCCCTGGCCAGGTCGGAAGGACCTCTGAACAGGCCGAATGGGCCCCTTGACACACAAGAGGGGCTTCTTGGAAGGTCAGAGGAGTCTCTGGAGAGACCGGAAGGGTTAAAGCACGTAGAGATCCCAGATAAAGATTAAATACAAAGAGGATTTACTCCATAATACAAATATTAAAAGCCGAGCTTTCGGGTATATTGTAACACCCTTCGTCCGGGTGCTACAATATACCCGAAAGATCCGATTTTATTTTTTCCTGTAGAGTAAGCGCTCTTTGTATTATATATATATCACCCACTCCACATGGGTGCCGACCGGACCGTCGCTTCTTCTGCGTTGTGTTGTTTTTATGTGGTTGTTCGAGATACCGAGATACATTTAATAATAAATGACAAAAGGGGGAAACAGTTCACACGGTCAGGTCAGCATTGACGACTTCGTCATTTCGGTGCCGATATTATGTGACTGGAAGGTGTATATGTTCGCACCGTGACTTTTTGTTCTCTTCCCATCGTTACAAGTTAAAATACATTACGATTATTGATGTGACTCGAAGCGTGTTGGGGGGGGGGGGGGGGGGGGGGGGCAGCCATAGTGCAAACAAATAGCTTCCAGAGACCAGACACGTAGCCAGGATTTCGTCCAGGGAGGGGCGGCGCCTCGAAAGGGCCCCTTCCGAGCGTTGAAAGGGCCCCTTCCCAAGCGTTGAAAGCCCCCCCCCAAAAAAAACGCATGCAAAGGCACGTTACAAGGCTGGAAATGCAGTATGGCAGGTATGACATGGGCCATACCAACGTTTAGGAGCTGGAGTTAGCAAACTGCCACATCAACTTTGGAACCAGCGACACGAATTTTGAATCAGCTATACTAACTTGGAATATTTTTGTTAAGCTGAAGACCTGGAACTTTTTAACAAATTGCTCCGCGGAGCGGCTCGAAAATTTGGAGTTTTATGCCCTGGGTTGCTTTCTCATCAATGCGTCGCATTGCGTATGGTGCGGACCTCTAAAATTACTATATTGTGCGTTTAAAAGTGCGGGAAAATGTGCTAAAGTGAACTATTTTGCCCAATAATATAGGAAAGTAGCAACTTAACACATAAATGCGCCGAGAAACTGACCGATTTTTTTCCTAACCCGCATATAATTGAATTTGTAGTTGAATTGCGCCGCGGAGTGGCGCGAAAATTTTGAGTGCTATTCCCTGTACAACTGTATTCTTACTGTCGAAAAGCCAAGGTCCCTTCAGATCGTCTAGGGGCCCCTCTGACCTTTTCTACGCCCTCCGACCTGTTCAGGGACTCATCTGGGATCCGCGAAGCGAAAAGACATGATGTGGGGTGGGTGATATATATAATACAAAGAGGGCTACTCTAGGAAAAAATACAATCGGATCTGTCGGGTATATTTGTAGCACCCTGACGAAGGGTGTTACAATATACCCGAAAGCTCCGCTTTTAATATTTTGTATTGTGGAGTAAGTCCTCTTTGTATTTAATCTTCATCTGGGAACTCACGTGCTTTGGCCCTTCCGGTCTCACCAGAGACTCCTCTGGACCTTCCAAGAAGCCCCTCTTGTGTGTCAAGGGGCCCATTCGGTCTGTTCAGAGGTCCTTCCGACCTGGCCAGGGACTGCACTGGCTGCTTTGTCGCCCTGCCGACATGCTCAGGGGGAAGGGCGGTGAATTGCGGGGCGCAGGGTACCCAAAATCCCCCCTCAAATGAAAATCCTGGGGAGGGGAAGGGTCATGTTGCCCCCAGATTGAGTTGGCTAAAATCTGGGGGGGGGGGGGGGGGGCAAAACTACCCTTTGCCCCCCAGGATTTTCTACCGGGGGAATTTTGGGTACCCTGCCCCCCGCAATCCGCCGCCCCTGCTCAGTGACCCCTCCGACCTGCCCAGGGGCCCCTCCAGTCTGGCTAGGAACTCATCCGGCATGTTCAAGAGGCCTTCCGACCGGCCCGGAGACTTTCGGTCTAGCCAGGGGCCCCTCTGACTTGCCCAGGAGCCCCTCCGATCGGCCCAGCGACTCTTCTGGTCGGCCTGCGTTTGCTGCTTTGTCACCCTGCCGACATGCTCAAGGGGCCCTCCGACCCGCCCTGGAGCCCCTCCGTGCTGGCCAGGGGCCACTTCGGCATGTTCAGGGGCCCTTCTCACCCGCCCAGGGGTCCTTTTCAGGGGGCCCCTCCGATCTGCGCAGGGGCCCTTTTAACTTTCCAGGGGTGCTCTGGTCTCTCCAGGGGCCCTTTAACCTTCTAGAGGGGCCCTTCCGACCTAGCAAGGGACTGCACTGGCTGCTTTGTCACCTTCCGACATGCTCCGAGGGCCCTCCGGCCTGCCCTGGGGCCCCTCCGTGGCTGGCTAGGGGCTCATTCGGCATGTCCAGGGGCCCTTCTGACCCACCTAGGTGCCCTTTCGGTCTGGTCAGGGCCCCTCTGACCTGCACAGGGGCCCTTTTAACTTCCCAGGGGCCCTCTGGTCTGTCCAGGGGGCCCTCCAACCTGCTCAGGGGCCCTTATGACCTGGCAAAGGTCTGCGCTGGCCGCTTTGTCGCCCTGTCGACATGCTCAGGGGCCTCTCAACCTGCCCAGGGGCCCCTCTGTGCTGGCTAGGGGCCCATTCGACGTGTTTCAGGGGGCCCATTCGTCGTACTCAGGGGGCCCTCTGACCCGCTCAGGGGCCCTTTCGGTCTGGCCAGGGGCCCCTCTGACATGCACAGGGCTCTTTTGAACGTCCAAGGGGCCCTCTAGTCTTTCAGAGAGGGCCCTGGTGACCCTAAAGGGCCTCTGAAGTCTTCTAAACTCTCTAAAGACCACGCTTCGTGTAGTAAAGAGCCTATGATACCGCGCTTCGCGCGGTCTCGTCGGGCCCTTTTCGGCGCGCTGCGCGCGCGCCGAAAAGGGCCCTCCTGGCCTCCAGGGAGGGCGGCCGCCCCCGCCGCCCTCCCCTTGGCTACGTGCCTGTGACCCTGAACAGGTCGGAAGGGCGTAGAAAAGGTCAGAGGGGCTCTAGACGATCTGAAGGGACCTTGGGCCTTTCAACAGTAAGAATACAGTTGTACAGGGAATAAAGCTCAAAATTTTCGCGCCGCTCCGCGGCGCAATTTACTACAAATTCAATTTTATGCGGGTTAGGAAAACAAATCGTCAGTTTCTCGGCACATTTATGTGTTATGTTGCTACTTTCCTATATTATTGGGCAAAATAGTTCACTTTAGCACTTTTTCCCCGCACTTTTAAACGCACAATATAGCAATTTTAGAGGTCCGCACCATACGCAATGCGACGCATTGATGAGAAAGCAACCCAGGGCATAATACTCAAAATTTTCGCGCCGCTCCACGGCGCAATTTGTTTAATAGTTCCAGGTCTTGAGCTTAAAGCAATATTCCAAGTTGGTATAGCTGTTTCCAAATTCGTGTCCCTGGTTCCAAAGTTGATGTGGCAGTTTGCTAACTCCAGCTCCTAAACGTTGGTATGGGCCCATGCCATACCTGCCATACTGCATTTTCCAGCCTTGTAACGTGCCTTTTCATGCGTTTTTTTTTTTTGGGGGGGGGGGGGGGGGCTTTCAGCGCTTGGGAAAGGGCCCTTTCAACGCTCGGGAAGGGGCCCTTTCGAGGCGCTGCCCCCCCCCCCTGGACGAAATCCTGGCTACGTGCCTGCCGCCAGACACTTAACCCTATTTGTAACAGGCTCATGGCTACCCCTATTTGTAACAGGGGGGGGGGGGGGCGGATTTCGCCTCCCGGAAATCTCGAGATCTACCCGTCCGATTTTCAAAAATGAAACGGCGTTTGGTTCCCCTCAACACGATCTACATTTCTAAGTAATACACAAGTATACATTTTTGATAGGGGGGCAACAGGGGGCAAAAACTACAAATTTGAGTGGTATTTGTGATCCAAAACAGCTGTCATGCTTATCAACCGATTTTAACACAACCAATGGTAATCGATAGAGATTTAATTGAAAATTGATATATGGCGGTGACTTTTTGAAAATTCAAAAAGCATAGGCAGGCGTGTGCAGGTCACTCAATATGGGGGTGAATTAAATGCGTAATAAAACCATTTCTTATATTGTTTTTTTTATTAATAAATCAAATAGTATGTTATTGTGACTTTATACAAAACAGGTATAAAGGATATTTTTTCGCCATAGGCGGTACCAGGTTAGTGAAAAAGGGAGGTCAAATTGGGAAAAAAATATTAACCGCAGGCAAGTTGCTACCCAGCACTATAAATAAGTTACTGATCATAGATAGTTCCTTTTTGCAAGTTGTACTTCATCATAGGCGTATCCAGGATCCAAACTGGGGAGGCGCAAGACCTTTTGATAAGTATATTATCCGCTATTATGCTACTAACTAGTCAACAGTGACTATTTCACTTACAACTTCAATTCACATTGCTTACCCCCCTTTTCACCCTACCTGGACTCGCCCATTATCTTATAATCGTTCATAGAGTACCCTGTGGTGCGTGTTTCATCCGAAAACTGCAGTATGTTATGTCATTGTACGCCCATGCCTCTTAGTTTCCTTGCAATAATATGACCCCCTTTCTTCCATTCCTGAGCGCGCCTCTGAAAAAATGACTGTTTTCCCTTTTCTGGCCTCACATGTGCATATATCATTATAAGCTAACCATCTATTGCGCCGTAATCGCTGGCATATCGTCATCACTATGCCAGTCACCCCCCCCCCCTTTTCATGTGCCTGAACACGCCCCTGAAACTCTATATGTACTAAATTATGCAAATAATGGAAGAAGAAGCTATCTTTTACATCTTGATAGCTATAAATGCCCCTTACATCGCTCTATTGGCTTCCCGCCAAGCATTGAATACTTCCTGGAAACTCTCCCTTTTCAAGCCCCTGAAACCGCCTCTGCCATGGAACTTTAATGATATTCCATTAACATCAACTAATTTGCACTTGTTGCAATCACCGTAAACCGATGTAACTCCTTCATACTTGGGACAGTTAGGAAGAAACCGTGAAGATCGCATTTCCGTATTATCGCCAAATGTCGCCGCCGAACCCACCCAAAACCGTGCCCTGGAACCGCCTCTGTTCAGGTTAAGATCTCAAAATTTTGACTCCATATGTGAAAATCTGTTTCGGGAAAAGTCCCAAAATTTCATGGGCCTGCTACCAGCCGTTCTAGAGATATCTGCGAAAAACATGAGGGGGGGGGGGGGGGGGGGGCGGAATCCGCCCCTGTTATAAATAGGGTTAATTAATTTATTTTTCCCATTTTCCAAATTTATATAAGCAATTACAAAACTTGTGTCATGATGCGAAGCGGCGCGAAATTTTCCAGTTTTGACACTAGATAGCTGGATTTTGACTGCATTGCAAAGGCAATTTTTACGATAAATTTCTCATTTTTCCCGCAAAAACTGTATGGGGGGGGGGGGGGGGGGTCGACCCTCCCCCGCCTTCTAAAAGTGTGTGTGTGTGTGTGTGGGGGGGGGGGGCAGACCTCTCCCAACCCTTCCGTCGGCGACCGACGCCCCTGGCTGACCAATATTGCAGCACACACTCTCCTGAGAGGAAAATTGTTAAATTGTTTTGTACTCCCATCACTGGCGGCCGCGGGGGGGGGGGGGGGGGGGCACGGGGCCTTGGCCCCGCTTTGGCATTCAAAGGGGGGCAACGTATCTCTTTGCCACCCCCCTTTGCTCGATGAATCGTAATTGTAAAATTTGCCTTTGCAGCAGTCATAATCCAGCCATCCACAATACACAAACTGGGAAAAAATTCGCGCCGCTTCGCGGCATGACACGAGTTTCGCCATTGCTTATACAAATTGGGGAAAATAGGAAATGAATTCCATTAAATGTCTGGCAGAGGCTCTCGTTGTCGGTAGTCGGTACCTAATTGCTGGCTCCAGGGCCCACACCCTTAATAAAATGTTAACTTTCAAGCGTGCTACTGTAGCGTTGGGGAATGACAGAGGGGTCATAGGAGTAGAGAGAGAGTGGGAGGATATGATAGGGAACAAGGAGCTGGGCCGGGTTCCGCTCCACTCTGGCGTGTGGAGGGAGGGGTACGTTGTAGAGTGGGATAGCAGTGGGGGGATACATTGTAGGGAGAGGGGAATGGAGAAAAAGGTAGAAGGAGAGCGGGGGTTTAAAGAGAAAGTAGATATGGGAGACGAAGAGTGCATCCACTCCACCAGCTGTCATGGGAAGCTGCTGCTCCCTCTGGCTGTACTGGGAACTGCTGATCCCTCTTGTCCTCTTCGTCAGCTCGACCTTCGGTGACCTGCCGTGACCTGCAGTGACCTGCAGTGACTGCAGTGTTCTGCAGTGACCTGCAGTGACCTGTCATGACCTGCAATGACCTGCAGTGACATGCAGTGACCTGAAGTGACATGCAGTGACCTGCAGTGACATGCAGCGACCTGCAGTGACCTGTCCGGTTCGTAGGTCTGCTAGAAGTGATGGGAGATGTAGAAACTGATGTAGAGATGTAGGTGTGGCATAGCGTAGATGTAGAGACAGATGTCTTGATGTAGGTATAGCGTAGCGTAGCAAGATCCCCTTCCGCGTACAAAACATCTGATGCTTTTAAATTTTGAGAGACTGATCATCCTGGTCCATCGTATAGGCTGGTTCACCGACATGCCATTTCACTGCTCGAGGACGGGAGGGGCAGTGTCTCGCCCATGAGGGTGAGGACGGTACAAAGGGAAAAGGGGTAGGATTAGCGTCGGTTGTGACGCCTTGGTGACCATTGCCAACTTTCGTGATTAGGTATCTCTTTACAATCGTAAGTCGGATCGTAAGTTAGGTCATCCGTCCAGTTACCCATCCCCTCGAACCCCTGCTCACCTCCAAAGCCAAAATCGCCCACTTTGTCTTACGCCCAGCGTCGCTAAGTTTTGCTTTCCTTCGAGTGATGATCCGTACGGCTGTCCAGGCAAAGTTCGGACTACTCCTACTGGGCCTTAACCTAAGATTTATCCGTCATCATCCGCACTGCCACTTTCCCAGCTACAGACATTCCGCTTTCATTCGCCCCATAATTATTTGTCCGTCCCAAAAAATTCCCTCCCAGTAGTGCCGGATGCCAGCTGGATGAGTGACTCCCAGGTAGGATAAATGTCCTCGTCAATACGAAATCCTACTAGCGCTCCGCTGAACGACAGCATTGCTGCGTGGGCCGCCCAGAATATATGTATTCAACGTAATCCGTCCGGTTCCTACTTTAGAAGGGAGCTAGTTTATCCATAGGACTTATATGAAACACCGACTACGCTTTACTGCTCGTCTTATCCTCTCTGTCCGGGAGATGTCCGGGCCTCCGACCTGGGCTCCGCCGGACCTGGGTCCTCTATCCGGGCCTAACTTGGGCTCCGCCGGACCTCTGACCTCCATCCGGGCCACGACCTGGCTCCGCCGGACCAACTTTCTAAGTTAACATCGACCGGCATCGACGGCGAGCTACGCGGATGTCCTAGCCTATATACCGACTGCGGGCGCCCGGGAATCTCTAGAGGAGATCTTCCCGTTTAACCTAGAGTGACTTCTGAGGCACGTCCGGCCTCCTCCTCCCTCTTATCCTTCCTCCCTCGCCCTCCTTTTTCTGCGCCAACCTATCATCCTCTGGCATTTGGCACCCGCAGTCTCGGACTTACTAATTGTAACCTCCCTGTGATATGCGGCCAGCCGATATCACTCGGTCTGGGCATAATTTTCCACGAGCACTTTCATTCGCATGTTTCGCCACGCTGATAGATTTTCGATACAAGGATCGGGCACACAAGCCGTCATGCCTCTCCTCCAAGCTCCGATACGATTTAATATCTGTCCTGTCCTGTCCTGACCCACTGTTGCAGGGATCACACCTCCCTGTCCTGTCCTGTCCCACTGTTGCAGGGATCACACCTCCCTGTCCTGTCCTGTCCTGACCCACTGTTGCAGGGATCACACCTCCCTGTCCTGTCCCACTGTTGCAGGAATCACACCTCCCTGTCCTGTCCTATCCCACTGTTGCAGGATCACACCTCCCTGTCCTGTCCCACCGTTGCAGGGATCAAACCTCCCAGCACTGTCCTGACCCATTGTTGCAGGGATCAAACCTCCCAGCACTGTCCTGACCCATTATTGCAGGGATCACACCTCCCCGGCCTGTCCTGACCCATTGTTGCAGGGATCACACCTCCCTGGCCTGTCCTGTCCCACTGTTGCAGGGATCAAACCTCCCAGCACTGTCCTGACCCATTGTTGCAGGGATCACACCTCCCTGGCCTGTCCTGACCCATTGTTGCAGGGATCACACCTCCCTGGCCTGTCCTGACCACTGTTGCAGGAATGACACCTCCCTGTCCTGTCCATGTCCTTCTAGCTATCCTATTACGAAATCATTATCAGCGACGTTTCTCCAACTATGCCTGAGTACTAACCGCTTTACCAGTTCTCTATCGGGGACGTAAATTATATGACTCTTAGGTAATTTCCCACATGGGAAACGTCCAAAAATAATCGCCACCAGAGATAACGTGTATATATCACAAATGACCCATTTCAATAAGCATCAGCTAGTAATCTCCTAAATATCACTTTTAAACTTCAATATAATCGGCAGTGCACCATCGTCAGAATATATTCAAATAATTTAACGCTGTTTATAGTTGGCTAATAATAAGGCTTAAGTTACCACTTGGACTGTCAATATACAGGACATCGAACATTACAGTTGTACCATGACGTTAACAAAGGGAAGGCGTCGGCTGTAATGTCGTAAATCGCGAGCTGCTGGCTGAAGGTGTATTTTTAACAGACGGTTAGGAGACTCACAATATTAAGAAAGTTAATTTGACTGTTATACTTATCATCCACTGACTCGCAAGTATACGTCTGTTGCAGGTTGCTGCACCCTTAGAACCTTTTACGGGCTGAACTAGTTATGGTTTGATCGATAATTCCAAAGAAGGTAATATAGACAGGGATTTAACGTTAACCACTCCGGATCAGCGGCACGAGTTTATCAGCGACAGAAACGAGGTCGCATTGACGGCTAAGGAATCGCATTTCTCATACACCGTCCTTAAACAATCGTCGGTAGGAAGCGATGCTGGACCAATAGCTAATAGCGCATCGCCGATTTTACATATGTAATCTTAGACAGACAATCCCCTGGCGGTAACTTACCAGTCTCCGATTTGTGTTGTCCCGCTCAACACAGAGCACACCTCTAAGCGACAGAATGAACCGATACTGTATAACCAATCGATGCCGTCTCAGTGATATGGTCCTTACATTTGTTATCCTTACCTGCCAAGCTAGAATGACGAGTCTCTACCCAACCTCACTAATACTTTGTCTGGTAGTTGGGTTACCTGGCGTTTTAACCGTTCAGCGAAAGTTACCATTCCGTGATTTGAAATCGTCCACAACTCTGATACATAACGTTAAATTTACTGAAGCGGAAACGTACTTAATCATTAAACTCGGGCTTCTGGCTAAGTATTGCGAGCAAGACGAGAACGAATTAATCGAACCATTCAAACAACAATCGAAACATATCCTACTTATCTGCGGCTATACTGGCTTAATTCTTGCCTTACCTCATGCTGTCGGGGAACCGCATCGCTGTGTACATTTCCTTCCTTCAACGACCCTCTCGACTCCATCATGTCTCCTTTCCCACGTAAAATGTTACACAAATTTACAATGTTTATTTTAACTCAGCAACTAAACAAACGGTAGCGCAGTAAATAATCGTTTTTGGTACGTCCCAATCAATTTACATGTTCAACCAATGATTCATTTGAATTTCCGCCTAATATCACCAAAACCAGCACAGAACCGAATAATTGACTCGCTCAATCTCTAGTTTAAAATACTAACTAAAACCGCTCGTATTTACATGCCCCAATGCGCTAGGGCTTACGCCATGACCTCCTGCAACGCAGCGTGCTGGATTCCAAAGTACTACGGTCGCCTGGCATCACACCTCTAGTACAGCATCGGCTACACATACATTTTTCCTGCCTTCCTAGGTCAAAAGTAGCGAGCCTGGACAGATGACCCAAATTACGTAAAATATCCCACTTAGTCCCTTATTGTTTAAATTTTGTAGTCACCGGACCTGGGCAGAATTTCGGGTAGGATCGGAGAGGATGAGCAGCTTCGTGACTTACTGTGATCTGCCGCCGTCGGCTCAGTTCTTGCCGTCTTCCTCTCTCTGCGGCTGTCAGCCCTGCCACGGCGGACGGCTGCCGCCGCCGCGCCGCGGGCAGCGCGCGTGCTGGGGTCCCGTTGTCGACTCCCCCGCTGCTGTCCGCTGCTGTCCGCTCCCCTTCCGCTGTCTTGTCTCCGCTGTCCGCCGTCTTGTCTCCGCTGTCCGCCCTGCCACGGCGGACGGCTACCGCCGCCGCGCCGCGGGCAGCGCGCGTGCTGGGGTCCCGTTGTCGACTGCCTCCGCTGCTGTCCGCTGCTCGTCGCTGCTGTCCGCTCCTGTCCGCTGTCTTGTCTCCGCTGTCCGCCCTGCCACGGCGGACGGCTACCGCCGCCGCGCCGCGGGCAGCGCGCGTGCTGGGGTCCCGTTGTCGACTGCCTCCGCTGCTGTCCGCTGCTCTCCGCTCCCCTTCCTGCGACGTTGCCTCTTTTTATACTCCGACCCGGCGGTGTCTTGCTCTGGGTGTGGCACACCCCCGTCTTCTGATTGGCCGATTCTTGCCGTCGACAATTTTGCATTTCTAGTGTATAGAGCTTCTTCAAACTTCTTAATGACCTTTCTTACTTAATTTTTTTTCTCATAATATAATTGCTTCAAGTAGTGCATATTTCTTCCACTTTCTTGTTTACTTGCTACCTGTGGCCACGCCCTTTGCTTTGTTACTGCCATGTGTCTGGTGCCTGGTGCAAATATCGTTATATAAGTTTGATAAGAGGACTACGGCATCTTTATATACCCAGATCATTTTGGTTTCTTGATAATGCATCTTGCTGATAAAATAGTATTCAATAATCGATCAGGTCATTGTATTCCTTTCAGTCATTGCATTCCAATTATTACGTCGTAGTATCGTTTTTAGATGACTTTCTTTTCATCCCTTTATTTTTCCAGCATGACATGTTCGCTTTCAGTTTAACGAAACTCTTGACATGCTTAATTTTGTATCATTGCTTGGAGCTACGTTCAAGTTCAGTAATTTGTAGTGCTGCATTAACAATCGTTATATATATATATATATATATATATATATATATATATATATATATATATATATATATATATATATATATATATATATATATATATATATATATATATATATATATATATATATATATATATATATATATATATATATATATATATATATATATATATATATATATATATATATATATATATATATATATATATATATATATATATATATATATATATATATATATATATATATATATATATATATATATATATATATATATATATATATATATATATATATATATATATATATATATATATATATATATATATATATATATATATATATATATATATATATATATATATATATATATATATATATATATATATATATACATATATATATATATATATATATATATATATATATATATATATATATATATATATATATATATATATATATATATATATATATATATATATATATATATATATATATATATATATATATATATATATATATATATATATATATATATATATATATATATATATATATATATATATATATATATATATATATATATATATATATATATATATATATATATATATATATATATATATATATATATATATATATATATATATATATATATATATATATATATATATATATATATATATATATATATATATATATATATATATATATATATATATATATATATATATATATATATATATATATATATATATATATATATATATATATATATATATATATATATATATATATATATATATATATATATATATATATATATATATATATATATATATATATATATATCGGCGTCGATCGTATTTCTAATTTTATCCTTACTTGCAATTAGCTCTTCGCCCTTGTGATAATATCAATTCTTCTTTTTAGACAATACTTCTCATTTTACGTCTTACTCCGCGTATATCGTACACGTCATTTGTTCCGTAATAATTGACTGCGATTTTCTGTCACTTCGCATCAATAGTGTCGGTTTATCATCCGCATTTCTTCTCAACAACGATTCTTCCCTTACTTCAACCCCGTCTCTTTGTTGCGCGCTACAGCTCTACACAGCTGTCCCTCTGCCTTTGGGCGGGCCGCCCTGGCTGTGCTGACTCATAGGACATAGAGGGGAGGGGGCGGGGTGATGTGGCAGCGCCGGTAGGGACGGTACTGGGGCCGGTACGCAAATGGGACTGGTACCGTAATGGGTGTACCTGAGGGGCGTACACCCGGCTGGCGTTGCTCCCCGCCGTCGTCTCGCTTACTCAGCTGTTCTGGCGATGGCTGTGATGACTGTAGCTACTAGACTTGCAGTCTCGGGCTTCGGACCCGAGTTTTTGCATGTCTGGGTTGGATGCGAGGAGAGGAGTCTGCCGCCGGCCGGCTCGGAATGTTTTGTCAGAGGAGTCAGGCCCGGTGCATTGGAACATGCTGAGAAGATGTACCCCGCTACACTACATGTTTAGCTAGTCTGCCGAGTTCCTAAAAAGGCGATGCAACCGCAAAGCTGCGGACATCGGCACCTAAAAGCTGCTCCAGCGGTGCCCAACTTGCACTGGCAGATCCAGGGTGGAGGGGTCATCAGGGGCAAATGCCCTCCCCCCCGCTTGAATCTGGGGGACACTAAATACAATTATCCTTCCCCCTGCGCGTTCCCAATTTTTCGTAAAATCGTAAAAATTGTCTTCGCAGCAGTCAAAATCCAGCTATTCACAGTCAAAAACCGGAAAATTTCGCGCCGCTTCGCGACATGACGCAACTTTCGCAATTGCTTATACAAATTTGGAAATGGGAAAATGAATTCCATTGGGTAAGTGTCTGGCAGAGGCTCTCCTTGGCGGTAATTGCTGGCACTGGCGGATCCAGTGAGGCATCAGGGGCAAATATCCCCCCCCCCCTCCACGGGGATCTGAGACGGGCATTCAATACAAGATGTCCCTCCCCCCGTGCGTTCCCTGCACTGAACGTGAAAATCAATGATCTTAGGAGAACACTTCATGAAACTTATTTTTTTTCTTCTCTCCAGTGATTGAATTTGAAGTTGGTGTGTACTGTGTATCCCTTTCTTTCAATGATAGACAAAATAGCGCACCTGAGTCCTGCTGCAATTCAAGCTGCCCCGGTGACACTTAGGGGTGGGGTGGGGGCAGAATCAGCCCCCTCCCGGATTTTCTCAATAACTTGAAAACCATGGTAGATATCAACGTCAAACTTTCAGTACCTTATGCTGCATCAATTCTACGTCTTCTCACCCAATTCCAATTAAATTGATGCAGTATTTAGGGAAATAATGACGTTTTAATGACGCCATGTCATGCCATTTTGGGTAGAAAAACGATAAATGTTTGAACAATCGTAGAAATTAGAGTTTTGAAGCAAATTGCAAATAAAAACGTCAAAAGAAAGGAAATAACATTCTCTTCATTTTTTTAACGTATCCACATATTTATTAACATGACATTTCACAAAGACATCATGCGGTGACATGACATGCGACATCATGTAGTGACACACCACTCTCACATGACACATGCGACATCATGTGGTGACATACCACTCTCGCATGACACATGCGACATCATGTGGTGCCACTCCACTCTCACATGACACATGCGACATCATGTGATGACACACCACTCTCACATGACACATGCGACATCATGTGGTGACACATCACTCTCGCATGACACATGCGACATCATGTGGTGACACACCACTCTCGCATGACACATGCGACATCATGTGGTGACATACCACTCTCGCATGACACATGCGACATCATGTGGTGACACACCACTCTCACATGACACATGTGACATCGTGTGGTGACACACCACTCTCACATGACACATGCGACATCATGTGGTGACACATAACTCTCACATGACACATGCGACATCATGTGATGACACACCACTCTCACATGACACATGCGACATCATGTGGTGACACACCACTCTCGCATGACACATGCGACATCATGTGATGACACACCACTCTCACATGACACATGCGACATCATGTGGTGACACACCACTCTCACTTTACCCATTCCTTAGAAAGGCGCCTGTGTCTGTGCGGCCCGTCTGGCCAAGCCGGGACGGCGCCATTAACATTGGCGAAACCGTCCCGGCTCCGGGGAGGTCTAAGGGTTACCGCCCCGGCCGGGGAGGACTGGAGGATACCACCTCGGCGCTCCAGACGGGCCGCCGCCCCCACCCGCACCGCCTCGCGAGAAAAAAAAAACGCGGCCACCCCGCGAAGCGGTGCCCCATGCCGCTGGCCGGTCGAGCGACCCGCCAACCAGTTAGGTTGGCGGATCGCCCACCCGGCCAGCCGGCCGGCCCTGCAAATACATGAAAAGCCGGTCTCGGGTTAGCCCGGTTGGGTTAGGGCGGGGGTTCTCCTTTATCAGCCGATTTTTGTCTGCATTATCCCACCTCAGACCGCAACACAAGTATGTGTATCCACATTTCACACACGCGTGCAATCTGTACTTCAAAACCTAAACATCATGTAACTAGGCAGCTTACTCCATCCCCTATTCTATCCCTCCCGACGGGCCGACAACTGTCATTGTGGAAGGGGCTCATCCGCATAGCTTTTTATGCGCTTCATAATATAGCTTCTCTACTGCAGTCTGTTTAACGTTAAAACTATTAAATTCTGCATTTGTGTGGAACTTAATGAAGACCTGCATTGCCTTTGTGTTCAATACACCATTCGCTGCTTTATACCTATATATGTAATATTTTGCTAACAGAACCAACGTTTGTATATACATTATTTATTCTGCTGGTATTGGATAATCGTTTTCGAAGCCCATAACAGTTTTTAATTTGTCTATCGTTATATTGCGTCCTAACCTATTTCTTATCAGGGATTCTATATTGGTCCAGATACACCTTACTTTGGGACATGAGACAAACCAATGCATTAAGGTCTCTATGTCGTTATTACAAAACGTACACAATGGACTGCTGTCCGTGAATTTGGAAACAAAAGTGTTTGTGGTCAGTATTCGATGCATGCGCCTATCTTGCAACCATAGCAACGTTGTGTTCTTTGTGCATGTGCCAAACCTTAGATAAAGTTCGGCCCACGCAAGGTTACGTCCTAATTCTCGATTCCATTTGTCCTCTGATTTCAATTGATATCTATTCACCCCATGTTTACAGTCGAGCAAAACCCTATAATACATCGAACGAATGTCGATTCAAAACAGCCACCAATGCTAGCTGCATATTCGGACCTATCTCAAGAGGGGGCATCCGGCCATTGTACGTTGCTCTTATTGCTCTTTTAATACCCATATATTCAATCATTGGAATACGTGTCCTATAAGTGTTTTTGAAATCGTCGTACGACATTTCCTGTCTCGCATTTGACCAGAGGTCACCCACATATCTACAGCCCGACTCTAACAACCTCTTATTCCAAACTGGTTCGTGTCCTCTCTTTATGAAAGACGAGAGAAATAGAGTCTGCGTGTGAAAATTTTGAGGCGAAATTACATTCTGTTCAAAATAACCATCTCAGATTTGCGAAATTTTGTGTTTTTGACCCCCCAAAATAAGAAGTTTTTTTTGGAAAAAATCCACAAAATATTTTTGTTGTGAATTTGAAAAGTGAATTTCTTAAGCTTGAATACCAAAATAAGGCGACCGGCCCAAATCCGCGGATAAAAGAAATGGGATACCTTTTTGCCACAAAAAGATACCCCAACCCCCACGGAGAGAGGCTGGACCGCCAGTGCCAACTTGTTAGACCAAAGAGATAATAGTGGGGACCAGGCCAGGACTATCTTTCAAAGCCATCTCCCCACAGGCTCCTCCAGATGCACTGGAACCATTTAGGCGCGAAAAAGTCGTTCTGCTTCTTGCTGCTTTCAAACCATTTGCACTGTTACCGATTGTTTGTTAAAGTGAGCGTGCCTACTGTCTACTCACATCGCTTATTTGGGGTTATTGACACTGGTCTAGATAGAACATCATTTTCTGAATTGAACCATGACTTAATTTCTCCAGATTCACCCTAGTTGCTGAGATATTCCAAAGACTACAGTAACGTGATGGAATCACAACATTATCGGGTAGACTCCAGAAGGCACCACTAGAAGCATTGCTAATATCAAAATATGGATCAAAATTTGCTAGCATATCGTTAGCGCCGGCCAATAGCATTTCGACAACACAGCTCGTGCGCGCTGATAGCAGCAGCCGAACAGTACCGTCTGTCCCCTACTCGCAACGCTTGATAGCCGTTTTGACGTCACTTTTCGACGAATATATCAATTTAGAGCTTCGAAACTTGCACATAATAAAGTTCACAGTGGCAAGAACATGCTGTGCAAAACTTGTCTCTCTATCTCTATCTATCTCTCTATCTCTATGATGTGACCGTAATTTTATTGTCTTAGGTGCGCTGTTTTACACATTTTTTTCCTCTGTTTATAGTGGCAAATGGCAATCGTTTTGTCGACATGGAAACAAAAAATAAGAAAAAAGAATATACGTGAAAATTCAACTAAAAGGAATGAGTTGTGAATTTTATCGTATCCAACAATCAAACCAATAGCTTCTTACCGTAAAAATAATATTTTTTGACATTCCATAACAGTAGGCACACTCCAGGGTATAGTCAGAGTAAAGGCGGCCGCAAACAGCGCATTCGGTGGCCGATATCACAGCGAAATTCCGCCTCGGTAAATGGCGGCGTCACCACGGAATATCGTCCTTGTTCCGGCGGATTCGGCGCTGTCTGCTCGCGAGATTCCGCCCCGCCGACCTACAGGATGTCGCATCCGGTCCCTACAGCCTGTCCCAAGGTAACTTAATTATGTTCATTTTTCGACGAAGGTGTAAGTTTAGAACCACGACACTTTTACATAATAAATTTCACACCGGCAAAAACATGCTCTGCAAAATTTGTAACCTCTATCTTGCGTAGATTCGCCACTGTTAGCCTGATACATTTGTGTTGTCCGCGGTTCCGCGTCGTTCAGTCGCGGAAAAAGCTCGTACGGACCAGCTTCTTAAGGCGGCCGCACACTAGGCCATTCGGCGCGCGATATACTGCGACATTCCGCCTCGGAAAATCGCGTCGATACCGCTGAATATCGTCCTTGTTCCGACGGATTCGGCGCTGTCTGCTCGCGAGATTCCGCCCCGCCGACCAACAGCATGTCGCAACCTGTGCCTACAGCCTGTCACAAGGTAAGTTAATGATGGCCATTTTTCGACGAAGATGTAAGTTTAGAACCACGAAACTTTTACATAATAAATTTCACAGCGGCAAGAGCATTCTGTGCAAAATTTGCACCTCTGTCTTGCATATATTCGCCACTGTTAGCATGATCAATTTTTTTGTCCGCGGCTCCGCGGCGTTCAGTCGCGGAAAAAAGCTCGTTCGAATCAGCTTTTTTCCGCCGGTCCGCAGATGCCCGGCCGACGACATTCGTCCGCGATTTTTGACGCTTCGGCTGACGCGAACGCGGAAAGTCGCCAAAGATGCGCGGAAAGTCGTAGCGATATCACGACCTCCGCGCGCCGAATGGCCTAGTGTGCGGCCGCCTTTACGCCATTCCGCCAGCGGACACTCGGCGCGGTTAGCTTGCGTTTTTCATCGTTTCGGCTGACGCAGACGCGGAAAGTCGCTGCAGATGCGCGAAAAGTCTCAGCGATATCGCGGCTTCCGCGCGCTGAATGGCCCAGTGTGCGGCCGCCTTACAGTTACATATGTATACAGTAATTATTATCATATGTACTATTGAGCGCTGACTGTCACCGGCCATGGTGTTTTACTATCCGAAGCTAATGTATATGACAAACTACATTAATTGCAATACTGTTCATCATACCGAGATGTGCATCCAGGAAAAGGGGTTACCTGAGGCTTAGCTTCAATCACGGTCTGGTTCCAATATTAAAATGTCGTTTTCCACTACCTAAATTTAACTTTTCATGCCGCTGTGCGGCGTCACATCGGTGGCCATCGTCATCGTCTTCGGTTCGTCGTAACGCTGAATTGAGTGAAGTGATTAGCATTTCAGCTTCTTATCCTCTGCATGGCCCACCGCCTATATTTCTGGGTTTGATTAGGCAAACCCGTAAAAATTTAGCGCAGCTTCGCGGCGCTCAATAACAAGTACCTACTATGACATCAAATCAACATTAAACATGCTGCAAAGGCTTAAATACACGCATACAAAATGGGGATTTTTTTCTCGTCATTTCAGCCCCCCCCCCTCCACTGAAAAATTATCGGCGATGCCTCTGATCAGTGCGACCTGTGGTATTTACTGTGTGATTTAATTACGCTACATCCCTCTAGTGAAAACATCCGTTGTTTCGAAGACAAAATAAGATGGAAGCAATCGATGCGGTACCATTTCAATATGGTAATATGACGCAGTCGCAGGTTTTCTGAATCGGACATCACCACCTCTGATGTCAAAGGTGTGGTCGTCTCCGTCGTCTGTTGGAGATAAGAATGGATTGATTTCGCTTGATTACAACAGCTGTGATGTGAAGTGGAAGCAAGTTTGATATCAAATATCGTTCAGTGCAGGGCAGAGGCGCAGCCAGGGGGGGGGGGGGGGGGGCAAGGGGGCAATTGCCCCCCCTTACAGGTCAGAGGGGGCCCGCCGAGATTAGCCCAGATACCATTTGCATTAGCTAAATGGCTTTCAAAAAGTCACAAAGGAGCCCTCAAACCAGGCAAGGGTCATTCTGGTGCATGTCAAGGGCCCTCAGAGACACTGAAGGGCTTTCGAAGTCGACCCAGGGGGCCTCTTGGGCATGTCCAGGGGCCCATTGAGCCCACCGAGGGCCCCACAAAACTGTCCAGGGACCTCTCGAGCATGTCCATGGGCCCATTGAGCCCACTTAAGGGCACAAGAACATGCCCAGGGACCTTTCGGTCATGCCCTGGGGCCCATTGAGCCTACTCAGGGCCCCAAAAACCTTCCCAGGTGCCTCTAGAGCATGTCTACTTGTCCAGGGTCCAATTGAGCCCAACCACGGCCCAACACACCTGCCCAGTGGCCTCTCGATCATGTCCAGGGGCCCATTGAGTATGTTCAGGGGCCTCTCGAGCCTGGCCAGGGGCCCATTATAGTCTGTTTTGGGGCATCTTGAACCTGCCCAGGGGCCCATTATAGTTTTCCCAGAGGCCCAATTAGTCTGTTCAGGGGCCTCTCGAACCTGCCCAAGGACCATTAGAGCATGCCACGAGGCCTCTTCAGCTTGCCCAGGGGCCCATTGAGTCTGTTCAGGGGCCTCTCGAACCTGCCCAGGGGCCTCTCGAGCTTGCCCAGGAGCCCATTGAGTCTGTTCAAGGGCCTCTTGAATCTGCCTTGGGGACATTAGAGTCTGTTCAGAGGCCTCTCGAGCTTTCCCAATGGTCCATTGATCCTGTTCAGGGGCCTCTCGAACCTGCGCATGGGCTATTAGAGTCTGATCAGGGGCCTCTCGGCTTGCCAAGGGCCATCGAGTCTGTTCAGACCCTCTCAAGCTTATCCAGAGGGTCATTGAGTCTGTGAACGGGGCCCTCGAGCCTGCCCAGGGGTTGCTAGCCGTCGCCTGGAGCGCCTGTTATAGCTGGAGCGCCTGCTCTCTTTGGTGGTAATTGCTGGCCCCAGGGTCCATTCCCTTCATACAATATTCACTTTTAAGTTTCAAGCTGGCTACATATTTAGCTAGTTTGCCGAGTTCCGAAAAAGGCGACGCGAACGTTTAAGACGAGGAGATCGGCACCCGTTAGCTGCTCCAGCGGTGCACGATTTGCTGGACCGAAGAGCTAATAGTGGAAACAGGCCAGGACCATCCCCCCAAGCCATCTCACCTCACGGTGTGGTTCAATATTAACATTTCGTTTTCCAGGTCCTAAAATTAAAAATTTCACGCCGCTTCCCGGCATTACATCGGTAATCCTCGTCATAACGAAGCCATAGTCATCGTCATCGGTTCGTCGTAATGCTGAATTGAATGAATATCATGTTTAGCTTATTATCCTCTACAAGCCCACCGCCTATATTTCTGGGTTTTATCAGGCAAAACCGTAAAAATTTCGCGCCGCTTCGCGGCGCTAACTAACAAGTAAATACCTACCTACTTAGGCTTTCTCTCCTGTACGTAACAATACAAATTAGTAATGCGCCCAGTACAATGCCTACTGAGGGTCCTGATCCAATCCAGCTCATCAAAAGTAGACGAAGAAAAAATGCTAAAAAGGGGGCCTCACAAAATAAAGTGTCTGAAATCCGTAGAGTTTTTCATGCCCAGGGGTATTTTTGGGGGTGGGCCTCTCCCAGGGGCTTGCCCCCTCCTTTCTGAAGGTCTGGCTGCGCCCCTGGTACAGGGACGTAACCAAGGCGGGGGAAGGGCCACCCCCTCCCTCCGAGCAAACTAATTTACACTAGATGAAATGCGATTCTGCTGACGAGTCGACCCCCCCCCCGATCAACAACATATCGGTGACGGCTGACAGCCCGCTACCCCCCCCCCCCCCCACTATTTTTTTTTTGGAAATACGTCTCTCACTGGATTTCCCCTCCTCCCCCCAAAAAGGTAAAAAAATGGTAATTGGTCATGATGCTCCCCCTTTATCAGCCGTCTGCGGCCGCCAGTGACTACCATCACCCCTCCCCCCCCCCGAATTCAAAAACGCATAAGAATTATCAAATTACCATTTTTAAACCCCCAAAAAACATTGCACCAGGTGGGTCAGAATACAGCACATTACCGCTCATTACGGCCGCGCCGACCACGGCTAGCAGGCGCTCCAGCTATAGCAGGCGCTCCAGGCGACGTCTAGCAACCCCTGGGCAGGCTCGAGGGCCCCGTTCACAGACTCAATGGCCCTCTGGATAAGCTCGAGAGGGCCCTGAACAGACTCAATGACCCCTTGGCAAGCCAAGAGGCCCCTGAGCAGACTCTAATAGCCCCTGGGCAGGTTCGAGAGGCTCCTGAACAGGATCAATGGACCATTGGGAAAGCTCGAGAGGCCCCTGAACAGACTCTAATGACTCCTAGTCAGGTTTAAGAGGCCCTTGCACAGACTCAATGGGCCCCTGGGCAAGCTCGAGAGGCCTCTGGGCTGGCTCTAATGGCCCCTGGACAGGTTCGAGAGGCCCCTGAACATACTCGATGGGCCTCTGGGAAAACTATAATGGGCCCCTGGGTATGTTCAAGAGGTCCAAAACCGACTATAATGGGCCCCTGGTCAGGCTCGAGAGGCCCCTGAAAATACTCAATGGGCCCCTGGACATGCTCGAGAGGCCACTGGGCAGGTTTGTTGGGTCGTGGGTGGGCTCAATTGGCCCCTGGACAAGTGGACATGCTCTAGAGACCCATGGGAAGGTTTTTGGGGCCCCTGAGTGGGCTCAATGGGCCACAGGACATGCTCAAAAGGTCCCTGGGCATGTTTTTGCGCCCTTAAGTGGGCTCAATGGGCCCCTGGACATGCTCGATAGACCCCTGGACAGTGTTTTGGCCCCTTGGTGGGGTCAATGGGCCTCTAGACATGCCCAAGAGGCCCCTTGGCTGGCTTCGAAAGCCCTTCAGTGTCTCTGAGGGCCCTTGACATGCACCAGAGTGACCCTTGCCTGGTTTGAGGGCTCCTCTGTAAGTTCTTGAAAGCCATTTCGCTAATAATGCAAATGGTATTTGGGCCAATCTCGGCGGGGTCCCCTGTGACCCGTAAAGGAGGGGAGGGGCAATTGCCCCCTTCCCCCCCTGGCTGTGCCCCTGGATACATTCTTGTATTTATGTAAACACTAATTATTGCATTTTAGCTCAATTGCTGCCCTTGGATATAATTAACGGCCTTTAGGCTTGATTTGATACCGAAGCATCTCGTTTCATTGCGAACATTCCGACACTTGAAGATGGTGTGTAAACTCTTCAATTACCAGTAAAACGCCTTTTTGGGCGATGACCGAGCGAGCGCGCTCTGGTAAAGCTAAAACAGGTTTGAATATGAAACGGTAAGGGAGCACACGTGGTAGTAACATAGCAATTTTATCATTTAGTCCTCCATAAAAATTGCCAGGCCTCAATGCATGCCAACGTACAATTAAGTTAGGTTAACCAAATGGACCAAATTTGACATGGACCCGTCAAATTTGGTCCCCATCGTAAACCAAATGGACCAAATCTGACCCGCAATACCTCTTTCAAAGACCTGTAATTCCTTACCTATACATGCTACGTGACTTTCGCCTCTGGGCATGTTATAAATAAAAGATGTATCTTAGTCAACCCTAGGTTTAAAGTAGTCAAACCTAGCTATAAAGTTGAAAAAAATGTTGTCAAAGTTGAAAAAAACAGACTTTTGGGGTAGATTTGGTCCATTTGGTTTACAAGTTTTCGTAAACCTAATGGACCAAATCTACCCTAAGTGATGTAATCGTTATTTATAGCGGAACTATATAAATTATCTTGAATATAACTAGCACATGTATTTAACTTCTTGTTAGGTATTCTTGTTGTCCAAAACTAACCTAGGGTTGATCTATATTTTTATTTTTATTAAAATTAATAAAAAAATAATTAAAATTTATTTTCGTTATTTGTTGATAAACATGAAAAAAACAGCAGCATTACCTACCTTACGGAGTGTACGACTTACCATCTTAAATTACCCTAGATTATACTTGAATCAAGGACACAAAACGTGTTTAGGTTTGGGTTACTATAACGTCATACAAAAAAATTCTTAAAAATTTCAAACTGCTTATTTGCAATTCTAAGCACGAGTACACATCGCTCTCAAAAATTAGCCTAGGTTTGACAAATAGTAACGACCCTAGAGGTGTCCTAAATATTAAGGCATTCAACAAAATTCAATAAGGATAATATAAGTTAGTTTCAAAAATATGTGTTTCTTTTTCCAAAAGTCCGATATCTCATTCATCTAAAACTGGTAACAGTTTGTTTCTATAAATTTTAGTTTTTTGAGTGAAAATCGAAAATCCAAAAAAATCGAAAATTTTGAATTTGAACTTTAAGTTAAGCAATTAAAACTTTAAGTTCATCATTTAGAGTAGGTTAATCAATTGCCTATTCAAAACTGAAATCGGTTTGATTTTATTCGTTTTGGTGTTTAAGTTATAGGCATTCCCGTCTACCATTGCATTATTTGCAGGACTTGGAAAAAAAATTGAAGAAGAAAAAATGTGTTTTTTCCTTATTTTTTATATCAAAATTGCCTTCGTTAACACTTAAACATATAGAAAACGAAGCCATTTAAAAATAAAAAAAATAAAAAAAGTCGAAAAAGAAGTAACACTTTTTAGCGAAAAACTATTTCTTTCCAAAGAAGAGGACTAATTTTATACATTTGCATATTACTTAAGTACAAACCAATTTGAAACAGGTAACAATTTCTGAAAATACTGAATACTTCTGACGTCATTGTTAAAAAACTGAAAAAATTGAGAAAAAAAAGTATATCAAGTGATAAAAGGTCGAAAAAACCGATTTAAGGGTCTACTTTTTTTTGTAAAATGATGTCTTCATTCTTGTTCACCCTAACTGTTCAAAAATAAATATTTAATTTTTAACACCAGGTGGCAGCACTTAACGTTTTACTAAAAAATTGAAACAAATTTTTGTATCACATTTTTTGAAAAAACAAAAAAATAGTTGATAGGAAATTGAAATTGGCTCTATACATTTTTTTTAAAGTGACAAACATTCAAACTTAATTTGTTATTGTACTTAAAGTTAAGCAATTACAAAATTAAGTACATCATATATCGTAGGCTCAACTATTGGCTATCAAAAACTGAAACCGGTTTGGTTTTATTTCATTCTGTTTTTAAGTTATAATTATTGCCATCTACCATTAAGTTGTTCTCACTTTTAAAAAAAAAATGCTTAAAGTTAAGTCTTTTTAAAATAATTTATTTTTTATTTGATAGTCCTTTATCACATTCATACTTGTATACTTGTAACCGTTTGGCTCTATACATTTTATTTTTTAAGTGAAAAGCATTCAAACTTAATTTTTAGTTGTACTTAAAGTTAAGCAATTTAAAAATTAAGTACAACATATAACGTAGGCCCAACTATTGGCTATCCAAAACCGAAATCGGTTTGGTTCTATATATTTTGGTTTTTAAGTTATAGGCATTTCCGTCTACCATAACATTGTTCCGAGGACTTGAGCTATTTTTGTGGAAGAGAAAAAAGGAGTTTTTTCCTTGTTTATTATTACAAAATTACCTTTGATTACCCCTAGCAATATAGAAAACCAAGCTACTTTTTCAAAATAAAATTTTCACATTTTCAAAAAAAGGTATCTCTTTTTACGAAAATCAGATTTCTTTCAAAAAGCGAGTATTAAGAAAATACATATTCACATCTGTTATATCATGACAAACAAGATTCTGTTTAATATTTCTTTAAATACTTAATATTTCTCAAGTTATTGCCAAAAAACAGATAAAATTGACATTCGAAAAATCTCGATTTTTTTCTTCGAAAAAGGAAGATTAAAGGGTCTCGTTACTTGTAAAATTATGCCCCATTCATGCTGGTTCCAAATATAATTTTGTTTTTAAGATTCTTCAAATATTGAGCAAAATATGAGTATAAACGTTGAAGAAAATCATGAAATTGGCCGAAAAATTTATCAAAACGCGAAACTCATTAACTCAAAAAGTAAGACCGGAAGAGGCAAATAAAAACATATATTCTTGTTCCGCTCGCCTAGTTCTACAACATCCATCTGTCGGAACTCAAAAAAACTTTTCCGAAAAAATTATTGATATATATTTTTGGTGATGGATAACTTAAAAAATAAAACATATTTAGAGTCCGAAAAGAAATTCAGCATGCTCATAGTGTTTTACATTTTAATCATATTTTTAATTTGGAAAAAAATGCATAACTTTTTTTTGGTGAAAATTCAAAATATTCATCAATTTGATAATTAAGTACCCCATATCTTCAAAACCTCTATACTTATTTTTGATTTCTTTGTTTGTTAACATTTGGCGTAAGACGGTCTTGCTTATCCTTGAACATATTTTTCTAAAAAAATGCATATTCAAAAACCTAAAATTTAAAAACATAATTTTTTACAATTTTTCACATTTTTAACTTCAAAAATATGGTTTTGATTAAAATTCAGAATTTCCAAAAGATGTGGTTCGTTACGCCGCACCTTTATTTGCTGTTTGATTATAAAAAAGTTCCAAAACAAAAAAGTTACGTTCCAAAAACTTGTGCAAAAAACATGTTTTTCTAAGTAGCCCAAAAGCTAAAAAAAAAATTGTGAAGGATTTCCGCACCTTATATACAAAGCCCCATTAATGCTTAACACAAATATATGCTTTGTTTAAATATTCGATCAATAATAAGCAAATTGCGAGCAGAACAAGGACACTAAAATAAAAAACAAAAAAACATCAAAACGTAAAATGTGTGTAACTTTTTAAAAGCTAGGTTTGATTAAAAACGTCAACGGATTCGTGTTCTACTCGACGAGAGCGATCGGAAACTGTTCTCCGAATGTAACAAATGTTGTTAGATTGGGAGTTATCGAAGAATCCTTTTTCGGGGGTCAGATTTGGTCCATTTGGTTAACTCGAGGTGTGTCAAATTTGGTCCCTTAGGTTTATTTTCAAACGGAAACTTTAATAACTTCTTAAGTTTTTAATGGATTTAAAAACTATTAAGTGCACTGGGCTTACAGTCAAATTCCCTTCCTTTTTTTAAACCAGGAAAGATATAGTTATAAATAAGGAGTTTAGACTTTTGTTCAAGTAGGAAAGTACAGTTGGGGTAAGATCATGGTGTCTTATAGGACACTTACGAATAAGTCAACTATTTCTTAAACCTTACTTCTGATCTTATAACAAAAGTAAGGTCTCTTAATTTGGATCAAACCTAGCCCGCAACTTACCCTGTAGCCTTTTCAGGGATCAAACCTAGTTATTTTCTAGGGTAGACTGCAATATGTCCAAGAAAGTTCCTAACGGGTAACATGCCCCTACATTTTGGGTCATAAAAGCTTAAATTGAAATAATTTCGTTATTTTCCCAATTAGAACTCCACCAAAAAGTGTTCAGGCAAGGCGTCCCTGATTGGGTAAAATATTGTACAATTAATATTTAAGGAATTACAGCCTTCCAAACAGGGGACCAAATTTGACATAAAACGTGTCAAATTTGGTCCCCAAAAGGGTAGATTTGGTCCATTTGGTTTAGTTGCATTAAATTGTTTATGATCTCCTTTCTCAAATCCGCCAAAAAGGAGTACGTCCTGAGCGCTGCATGCTTCAGCGTATAAATTAATGCTTAAAATAATACAGCCAATTTTTTTTTAATCAAGAATAATTTCTGCAAGGTTTTTTGTTCATTTCGATGTTCGCGTGTGCCAACTGCTACGCGCTGTGGTACCACCTCTATCAGAACGCACCATACCCATACAAATTTATTTGATGGACCATCAGTGAAAACCCAATCTCAATCGAAGCAGTGGTTGCAAAGTTATTAGCCTCCGAAAAGCGTCTGTATGGCCGGGTCGGGCCGGGTCAAATGTATATTTGCCTAGAAAGTTGACGAGAAACCTCACGGGCGCTTCGCTCCCGCTCGGTAATACACAGATGAATGGACGCCGGAAAAACACCGGCTACACGGTTTATCCGATGATATCGAAGTTTGAAAGTTAAAATGAGTATCATAATCGTAATTTACGCATCTATTTACCCCTGTACCCGTCACTCGTCATATCTCCCGGTTACTTCAATTATCTGATTAAAAAGCGAGTTTGAGCCGCCGCTGACCCACTGTGCATTGGTGCAAGTCCACAGGCTGCGGGCCTATAATGTGCCCGAAAGTGGCAGCTCTGATCAGTGGCGTCGCCACCTACTACAAGTTTGGGGGCGGGCGCCGATGTTGTTATAGAGTTCAGTGGCGCCGACGGAGGTCTCAAGACGATTCCTTTTATGCAGCGCCTATATACCGTATGTGAAATTCAGGAGAGAAAAAAACTTGGGAGGACACGTCCCCCTGCTCGCCCCCCCCCCCAGAGTTTCGACGACCATGGCTCCGCTCCTGCATCCCCTCGAGCCACCACTGGCACAGATGTCGCTGCAGTCGCAGCTCACCCGCGAGCGGGCTGCTCCGCCCCTCCCTCCCTTCCTCCCCCCGTCCCCGCCTGTGACGTCATACACAACTACACACACAGAGCCACACGGAGCCGTGCACGGAGCCCGAAGCCCGTGTGGGATAGCGCAGAGGTGCCGGTGCAGGCGGCGTGGTGTTGCAAGGGTTTGAGGCGGCGGATCTAAGCTGCTGATAGTCCAGTCGAAGTCGACGAACCTGCGCCGAACGAACCTGACGAGGTGAGAGGATGGAGGAGGGTGTGCTATAATTTCTGGATCTGATCCAGGAACCAACGCAAACGCAGGTCAGGTCAAGAGTGTAACACGGAGTGTGTTTTGAAGCTCCTCCGGCGAAACTGATTATGGTTTTTGGTTTGCCCTGATATTGTGTGGTGACGCTGTAGTTTGAAGCAGACCTTTGCTTTGTCTGAAAACAAACTAGGTCGAGTGAGCTGCGCTCTGGTCAGAGGAGATGACTAACAATGGAGGGTCAGGTTGTTGACATGCCGTGGTGCAATGGTATCAGAGCTCGGTCGGGCTCAAGGTCAAGCGATGAGTTTACATTTGATTCACAAATCTAGATCCGCTTAGAAATGCTAGTGATAAAGCAAGGGTCACTAAGGCAAATTAGTTCTGGCGAGGGTATAACCAGAGGCACCGTCCACCAGTACTAAAAGTCGGTGTGTGTGTGGGGGGGGGGGGGGGGGATCAGGATGCCAAAGACCAGGGGCGTCGCTACCGGGGGTCCGGGTGCCCCGGACCCCCCCACTTTTGAGCGGGCGCAGAAGGCGCCCCCCCCTCAAAAAGTGGGTCTGTTCTGGGGTTTGAGAGGGCGCCGGAGGCGCCCCTTTAAAAATAATAAAAAAAACAAGGAAAAACTAAAAAAACCACCAACAATGCTCCGCCAGTATGTGTGCGCCCCTATGTCAGTGAGGGTCCAAGCCAGTGTCGTACCGAGTATACGGTCATTCAGGGCATGACTTGGTCCTTTGGACCCGAGGCGCCCATGCAAAGCTGGGATCAGTGACGGCGCCTCTCCGGCTAGTGACGGCGCCTCTCCGGCCAGTGAGGACGCTCCATCGGCCAGTGACGGCGCCCCCGGCCAGTGAGGGCGCCCCTCTTCGGCCCGTGAGAGCGCCCCTCCGGCCAGTGAAGGCGCCCCTACGGCCAGTGACGGCACCCCTCCGGCCAGTGACGGCGCCCCTCCAGCGGGTGACGGCCCCCCCTGGATAGTGACGGCGCCCTCTTAACTAGTGACTGCCCTCTCCCTGGCCAGTGACGGTGCCCCCCCCCCCCCCGGTCAGTGACGGCGCTCCTCCGGCTAGTGACGGTGCCCCTCCGGATAGTGATGACGCCCCTCCGGATAGTGATGGTGCCCCTCCGGCCAGTGACGGCGCCCCTCCGGCTAGTGACGGCGCCCCACCGGCCAGTAACGGCGCCCCTCCGGCCAGTGACGGCGCCCCTCCGGCCAGTGACCGCACCCCTCCGGCGAGTGACGGCGCCCCTCCGGTTAGTGACGGCGTCCCTCCGGCTAATGACGGCGCCCCTCCGGCCAGTGAGGCGCCCCTCCGGCCAGTGACGGCGACCCTCCGGCCAGTGACCACGTCCCTCCAGCGAGGGACGGCGCCCCTCCGGATAGTGACGGCGCCCCCGGTCAGTGACGGCGCCCCATTCCGGATAGTGACGGCGCCCATCCGACCAGTGACAGCGCCCCTCCGGCTAGTGACGGCGCCCCACCGGCTAGTGATGGCGCCCCACAAAATGTTAAAAGTATTACGAGCACGTGAGGAAGGAGAGGCGCCCCCCCCCCTGCAAAATGTTCGCCAATATTGGTGGCGCCCCTGTCGATGGGTGGCGCCCCTCAAGGCAATGACGTGGTCCTATGTGAATGTATGCGCACGCCACTGGCCCAACCTCATGGGCGCCCCTCTTCCAAAATGTGGCACCCCTTTATTACAGTTGCGATGGCGACAAGATGCTTCCGAGGGCGGCAAGGTGTCAGTTTCGAGGGCGACATGGTGCCTTCTAAGGGTGGCATAATACGCTCTAAGGGCGGCAGAATGCCTTCCGAGGGCGGCATGATGCCTTCCAAGGGCGGTATAATGCGTTCTGAGGGCGGCAAAATTCTTTCTGAGGGCGGTAGGATGTTTTCCGAGGGCGGCATGGCACCTTCAAAGGGCGGCATAATGCACTCTGAGAGCGGCAAAATACCTTTCGAGGGCGGCAAGACGTCTTCTGAGGGCGGCATAATGCGCTCTGAGGGCGGCAAAATGTTTCCGAGAGCGGCTATATTTCTTCCGAGGGCGGCATGATGCCTGCCGAGGGCGGCAAGACGTCTTCCGAGGCCTTCCGAGGGCGACAAGACGTGTTCTGTGGGCGGCATAATGCACTCTGAGGGCGGCAAGATGCTTTCCAAGGACGGCAAGATGTATTCCGAGGGCGGCATGATGCCTTACATGGGCGGCATAATGCGCTCTGAGGGCGTGAAAATGCCTTCCCCGGGCTGCAAGATGTCTTCCAAGGGCGGCATGATGCCTTCCGAGGGTAGCAAGAAGAGGCCTTCCGAGGACGGTATAATGCGCTCTGAGGGTGGCAAAATGCCTACCGAAGGCGGCAAGATGTCTTCCGAGGGCGCCATGAATCATGATGCTTTCCGAGGGTGGCATAATGCGCTGTGAGGGCGGAAAGATGCCTTCCGAGGACGGCATGATGCCTTCCAAGGACGGCATGATGCCTTTCGAGGGCGGCAAGATGTCTTGCGAGAGCGGGTGGAGTTTCCTATTCAAATGGTGGGGCCCCAGCAACTTCCCGCTTTGCCCCACCAACTTTTGTCAGATTTGAACGGTCCCTGGCGTTAAAATGACCATTTTTCACTTCAAACATGCAAAACAACCAGGCAATGTGATAGTTTGCCCCACTAACTTTTATCTGAAAAGATCCACCCATACTTCCGAGGGCGACGAGATACCTTCCGAGGGCGGCATAATGCGTTGTGAGTCGTGACTGTGCAGTCGGCACCCCTGCATGCCTCGCATGGGGGGGGGGGGGCGGGGCTGAGAGTGCAGGTGTCGCCTCTCGAGTCGTGAGTGCCGGCGGCACCCCTTTGGATCGGAAATGAGGCCCCTTTTGGACTGGAGATGACGACTCCAACAGCCGTATCCTCCCCCTCCCGAAATGTGTTTTCTGGTTGTGCACCTGGGCCGATCCCTTTGATTATAATTCACCACTGTACCCGTCATGATGCACCGAAGCGATGGGTACCATTGGAATGTCTGTGCGATTTACCGTTTGCAAGTTATTGGCTGATATTTCCTTTCCTTCTTTGATACACTTTCCCTTAATGTTTGTTTTACGTCGTGTGATTTTGAGTTCAGACCTCACAGGCAGTCATGAATAGGTATGTCCAATGTTAATGTGCAACAGGGGTGGATCTGGGGGGGGGGGGCAAAAGGGCCATGCCTCCCCCAAAGGTCCTGAAACTATGATTGCCCCCCCCAAAAAAAAACGGTCGGACGTACAGTTGTACAAATTGCCTTGGGAGCAGTCCGAATCCAGCTATCCACAATTAAAAACTTGAACATTTTCGCGCCGCTTCGCGGCATGACACAAAATACGCAATCGCGTATACAAATTTGGAAAATGGGAAAATGAATTAATTAAGTGTCTGGCAGAGTCTCTCCTTGGCGGTACCTAATTGCTAGCCCCAGGGCCCACTCCATTCATAAAATATTAACTTTCAAGTGGGATACGTTCTTAAGTAGTCTGCCCAGTTCCGAAAAAAAGGCGACGCGAACGGTCGCAAAGACGCGGACATCGGCACCCGGAAGCTGCTCCAGCGGTACCCAACTTGCTGGAGCGAAGACCAGGCCAGGACCATCTCCCCAAGCCATCTCGCCCCAGGCTCCTCCAGATCCGCAGGGACCATTTATGTGCGGAAAAGTCGTTTTGCCTCTTGCTGCTTTCAAACCATTTGCACTGTTACCAGTTGTTTGTTACAGTTCGGTACATACATTCGGTGTATGTATACAGTTATTATTATCATATGTACTATTGAGCGCTGGCTGCCACCGGTCATCGTGATTTACTATCCGAAGAATATATATATGAAAAACTGCCTTAATTTCAATATTTTTAATCATACCGAGATGTGCAACCAGGAATAGGGGTTACCTGAGGCTTGGCTCCACTCACAGTCTGGTTCCAATATTAAAATTTATTTTCCACGACCTAAAACTAAAATTTTCACGCCGCTTCGCGGCGTCACATCAGTGGCCATCGTCATAACGAGCCATGGCCATCGTCTTCGGTTCGTTGTAACGGTGAATTGAGTGAATAGCATGTTTAGCTTCTTATTCTCTACAAGGCCCACCGCCTATGTTTCTGGGTTTTATCAGGCAAACCCGTATAAAGTTTCGCGCCACTTCGCGGCGCTAAATAACAAGTACCTACTATAACATGCAAATCTACATTAAAAATGCTGCAAAGGCTTAAAACTACACCAATAAAAAATGGGGTATATTTTGTTCGTCATTTCAGCCGATCCCTCCACTCAAAAATTATCGGCGACGTCCCTGGGTACAGCTGACAATTGACATAGTTTTGCTCATTGTAAGGCAATGTCGGAACAATACAAACTGTAAGCTGACATCTTTCCTTTTTCGATATCCCAATGGGTCGAAAAGCGAAAAACACACAAATATCCAAATAAAGACATCATTAGAAATCATGTGGTTGCAAAATAAAGTGGCCCAAATCCGGGAAGAAATTATAAATTGGGGTAGGTCATGTTCGCTAAAAATGGTTTGCCCCCCCCCCGAAAAAAAAGAACAACAACAAAAAACGGCCGGCTGCATCCGCCCTTGATGTGCAATGTGCAGTCCTTGTATAAGCGCGCGGCTGTGTGGGTGTATGTTTGTAGTTGTCAAAGCGGATTTTTTTCGATTGAAAACCAATACAAAATTGAATTGCCCGCTTCGTAACGTCGACATTTATATTCGATATTTCGTCTTGATTCGTCGATATCTATATATTCATGGTTCACCATCTCACCTCTTTTTATGTGAAAGAGGAACCGGAAAATTAAGCAAGTGAAATCAGGGGCGGATCCAGGGGGCAAGGGGCCACGGCCGCCCGAACGGTCTTGAAACCATGATTTGTCCCCCCCAAAAAAAACGTCGTCGGACGTGCATACCTACAGTTTAGCTTCTTTTTTTTGGGGGGGGGGGGGAATACTCCACTGGTATTACCCCCCCCCCCCCCCCTTCCCACCCCCCACTCACTTCGCCCTTCGCCCCTGAATGAAATCCAGCAATATGATGGGGTTTGCGCCCCTCTAGGCCGCGGCGCCCCCTCTGGGTATGGCGCCCCCTGGCAGTGGACCCCCCCCTCCCCCCCACCACTTTTTAGAAGGCAGCGACGCCTCTGCCAAAGACGATTCCCTCCATCTATCCATGCAACCCCTAAAGGCCCAATGTTAAAACTTGTAAAATTACGGGTACCCGTCCCCTATCCAGCAGCCTTCGACGCCCATGTTCCCGTGTCATGCACTCTGCCGGGATTCCCAGTGTTTGTGCTGCGGGGGCCCGCCCTCGGCTCCGCTCTGCATGCCAGTGCCGTGCTGGTATGTCCGGTCATGGCGGCGCAGCCAGAGCATGGTTCAGTCAGTGCATGGTTCGGTCAGTGCATGGTTCAGCCAGTGCATGGTTCAGTCAGAGCATGGTTCAGTCAGAGCATGGTTCAGCCAGATCATGGTTCAGTCAGAGCATGGTTCAGCCAGTGCATGGTTCAGTCAGAGCATGGTTCAGCCAGTGCATGGTTCAGCCAGAGCATGGTTCAGTCAGAGCATGGTTCAGTCAGAGCATGGTTCAGCCAGTGCATGGTTCAGTCAGAGCATGGTTCAGCCAGTGCATGGTTCAGCCAGTGCATGGTTCAGCCAGAGCATGGTTCAGCCAGAGCATGGTTCAGCCAGTGCATGGTTCAGTCAGAGCATGGTTCAGTCAGAGCATGGTTCAGCCAGTGCATGGTTCAGTCAGAGCATGGTTCAGCCAGTGCATGGTTCAGCCAGTGCATGGTTCAGTCAGAGCATGCTTCAGTCAGAGCATGGTTCAGCCAGAGCATGGTTCAGTCAGAGCATGGTTCAGCCAGTGCATGGTTCAGTCAGAGCATGGTTCAGCCAGTGCATGGTTCAGTCAGAGCATGGTTCAGCCAGAGCATGGTTCAGTCAGAGCATGGTTCAGCCAGAGCATGGTTCAGCCAGAGCATGGTTCAGTCAGAGCATGGTTCAGTCAGAGCATGGTTCAGTCAGAGCATGGTTCAGCCAGTGCATGGTTCAGTCAGAGCATGGTTCAGTCAGAGCATGGTTCAGTCAGAGCATGGTTCAGCCAGAGCATGGTTCAGCCAGAGCATGGTTCAGCCAGAGCATGGTTCAGCCAGTACATGGTTCAGCCAGAGCATGGTTCAGCCAGTGCATGGTTCAGCCAGTGCATGGTTCAGCCAGAGCATGGTTCAGCCAGTGCATGGTTCAGCCAGAGCATGGTTCAGCCAGAGCATGGTTCAGCCAGTGCATGGTTCAGCCAGAGCATGGTTCAGCCAGTGCATGGTTCAGCCAGTGCATGGTTCAGCCAGAGCATGGTTCAGCCAGAGCATGGTTCAGCCAGAGCATGGTTCAGCCAGAGCATGGTTCAGCCAGTGCATGGTTCAGCCAGAGCATGGTTCAGTCAGAGCATGGTTCAGTCAGAGCATGGTTCAGCCAGTGCATGGTTCAGCCAGTGCATGGTTCAGCCAGTGCATGGTTCAGTCAGAGCATGGTTCAGCCAGAGCATGGTTCAGTCAGAGCATGGTTCAGTCAGAGCATGGTTCAGTCAGAGCATGGTTCAGCCAGTGCATGGTTCAGCCAGTGCATGGTTCAGCCAGTGCATGGTTCAGTCAGTGCATGGTTCAGTCAGAGCATGGTTCAGCCAGAGCATGGTTCACTCAGAGCATGGTTCAGCCAGAGCATGGTTCAGCCAGTGCATGGTTCAGTCAGATCATGGTTCAGCCAGTGCATGGTTCAGTCAGAGCATGGTTCAGCCAGTGCATGGTTCAGCCAGTGCATGGTTCAGCCAGTGCATGGTTCAGCCAGTGCATGGTTCAGCCAGTGCATGGTTCAGCCAGTGCATGGTTCGGCCAGTGCCTGGTTCAGTCAGAGCATGGTTCAGCCAGTGCATGGTTCAGCCAGTGCATGGTTCAGCCAGTGCATGGTTGTGCATGGTTTTGGAGAGCAGCTGCGATTCACGCTGGTCAGCACCCTGCGGCACCTCATGCGGCCGGTGTGTGTGTGTGTGTGTGTGTGTGTGTGTGTGTGTGTGTGTGTGTGTGTGTGTGTGTGTGTGTGTGTGTGTGTGTGTGTGTGTGTGTGTGTGTGTGTGTGTGTGTGTGTGTGTGTGTGTGTGTGTGTGTGTGTGTGTGTGTGTGTGTGTGTGTGTGTGTGTGTGTGTGTGTGTGTGTGTGTGTGTGTGTGTGTGTGTGTGTGTGTGTGTGTGTGTGTGTGTGTGTGTGTGTGTGTGTGTGTGTGTGTGTGTGTGTGTGTGTGTGTGTGTGTGTGTGTGTGTGTGTGTGTGTGTGTGTGTGTGTGTGTGTGTGTGTGTGTGTGTGTGTGTGTGTGTGTGTGTGTGTGTGTGTGTGTGTGTGTGTGTGTGTGTGTGTGTGTGTGTGTGTGTGTGTGTGTGTGTGTGTGTGTGTGTGTGTGTGTGTGTGTGTGTGTGTGTGTGTGTGTGTGTGTGTGTGTGTGTGTGTGTGTGTGTGTGTGTGTGTGTGTGTGTGTGTGTGTGTGTGTGTGTGTGTGTGTGTGTGTGTGTGTGTGTGTGTGTGTGTGTGTGTGTGTGTGTGTGTGTGTGTGTGTGTGTGTGTGTGTGTGTGTGTGTGTGTGTGTGTGTGTGTGTGTGTGTGTGTGTGTGTGTGTGTGTGTGTGTGTGTGTGTGTGTGTGTGTGTGTGTGTGTGTGTGTGTGTGTGTGTGTGTGTGTGTGTGTGTGTGTGTGTGTGTGTGTGTGTGTGTGTGTGTGTGTGTGTGTGTGTGTGTGTGTGTGTGTGTGTGTGTGTGTGTGTGTGTGTGTGTGTGTGTGTGTGTGTGTGTGTGTGTGTGTGTGTGTGTGTGTGTGTGTGTGTGTGTGTGTGTGTGTGTGTGTGTGTGTGTGTGTGTGTGTGTGTGTGTGTGTGTGTGTGTGTGTGTGTGTGTGTGTGTGTGTGTGTGTGTGTGTGTGTGTGTGTGTGTGTGTGTGTGTGTGTGTGTGTGTGTGTGTGTGTGTGTGTGTGTGTGTGTGTGTGTGTGTGTGTGTGTGTGTGTGTGTGTGTGTGTGTGTGTGTGTGTGTGTGTGTGTGTGTGTGTGTGTGTGTGTGTGTGTGTGTGTGTGTGTGTGTGTGTGTGTGTGTGTGTGTGTGTGCAGTGTGTGCAGTGTGTGCAGTGTGTGCAGTGTGTGCAGTGTGTGCAGTGTGTGCAGTGTGTGCAGTGTGTGCAGTGTGTGCAGTGTGTGCAGTGTGTGCAGTGTGTGCAGTGTGTGCAGTGTGTGCAGTGTGTGCAGTGTGTGCAGTGTGTGCAGTGTGTGCAGTGTGTGCAGTGTGTGCAGTGTGTGCAGTGTGTGCAGTGTGTGCAGTGTGTGCAGTGTGTGCAGTGTGTGCAGTGTGTGCAGTGTGTGCAGTGTGTGCAGTGTGTGCAGTGTGTGCAGTGTGTGCAGTGTGTGCAGTGTGTGCAGTGTGTGCAGTGTGTGCAGTGTGTGCAGTGTGTGCAGTGTGTGCAGTGTGTGCAGTGTGTGCAGTGTGTGCAGTGTGTGCAGTGTGTGCAGTGTGTGCAGTGTGTGCAGTGTGTGCAGTGTGTGCAGTGTGTGCAGTGTGTGCAGTGTGTGCAGTGTGTGCAGTGTGTGCAGTGTGTGCAGTGTGTGCAGTGTGTGCAGTGTGTGCAGTGTGTGCAGTGTGTGCAGTGTGTGCAGTGTGTGCAGTGTGTGCAGTGTGTGCAGTGTGTGCAGTGTGTGCAGTGTGTGCAGTGTGTGCAGTGTGTGCAGTGTGTGCAGTGTGTGCAGTGTGTGCAGTGTGTGCAGTGTGTGCAGTGTGTGCAGTGTGTGCAGTGTGTGCAGTGTGTGCAGTGTGTGCAGTGTGTGCAGTGTGTGCAGTGTGTGCAGTGTGTGCAGTGTGTGCAGTGTGTGCAGTGTGTGCAGTGTGTGCAGTGTGTGCAGTGTGTGCAGTGTGTGCAGTGTGTGCAGTGTGTGCAGTGTGTGCAGTGTGTGCAGTGTGTGCAGTGTGTGCAGTGTGTGCAGTGTGTGCAGTGTGTGCAGTGTGTGCAGTGTGTGCAGTGTGTGCAGTGTGTGCAGTGTGTGCAGTGTGTGCAGTGTGTGCAGTGTGTGCAGTGTGTGCAGTGTGTGCAGTGTGTGCAGTGTGTGCAGTGTGTGCAGTGTGTGCAGTGTGTGCAGTGTGTGCAGTGTGTGCAGTGTGTGCAGTGTGTGCAGTGTGTGCAGTGTGTGCAGTGTGTGCAGTGTGTGCAGTGTGTGCAGTGTGTGCAGTGTGTGCAGTGTGTGCAGTGTGTGCAGTGTGTGCAGTGTGTGCAGTGTGTGCAGTGTGTGCAGTGTGTGCAGTGTGTGCAGTGTGTGCAGTGTGTGCAGTGTGTGCAGTGTGTGCAGTGTGTGCAGTGTGTGCAGTGTGTGCAGTGTGTGCAGTGTGTGCAGTGTGTGCAGTGTGTGCAGTGTGTGCAGTGTGTGCAGTGTGTGCAGTGTGTGCAGTGTGTGCAGTGTGTGCAGTGTGTGCAGTGTGTGCAGTGTGTGCAGTGTGTGCAGTGTGTGCAGTGTGTGCAGTGTGTGCAGTGTGTGCAGTGTGTGCAGTGTGTGCAGTGTGTGCAGTGTGTGCAGTGTGTGCAGTGTGTGCAGTGTGTGCAGTGTGTGCAGTGTGTGCAGTGTGTGCAGTGTGTGCAGTGTGTGCAGTGTGTGCAGTGTGTGCAGTGTGTGCAGTGTGTGCAGTGTGTGCAGTGTGTGCAGTGTGTGCAGTGTGTGCAGTGTGTGCAGTGTGTGCAGTGTGTGCAGTGTGTGCAGTGTGTGCAGTGTGTGCAGTGTGTGCAGTGTGTGCAGTGTGTGCAGTGTGTGCAGTGTGTGCAGTGTGTGCAGTGTGTGCAGTGTGTGCAGTGTGTGCAGTGTGTGCAGTGTGTGCAGTGTGTGCAGTGTGTGCAGTGTGTGCAGTGTGTGCAGTGTGTGCAGTGTGTGCAGTGTGTGCAGTGTGTGCAGTGTGTGCAGTGTGTGCAGTGTGTGCAGTGTGTGCAGTGTGTGCAGTGTGTGCAGTGTGTGCAGTGTGTGCAGTGTGTGCAGTGTGTGCAGTGTGTGCAGTGTGTGCAGTGTGTGCAGTGTGTGCAGTGTGTGCAGTGTGTGCAGTGTGTGCAGTGTGTGCAGTGTGTGCAGTGTGTGCAGTGTGTGCAGTGTGTGCAGTGTGTGCAGTGTGTGCAGTGTGTGCAGTGTGTGCAGTGTGTGCAGTGTGTGCAGTGTGTGCAGTGTGTGCAGTGTGTGCAGTGTGTGCAGTGTGTGCAGTGTGTGCAGTGTGTGCAGTGTAGTGTGTGCAGTGTGTGCAGTGTGTGCAGTGTGTGCAGTGTGTGCAGTGTGTGCAGTGTGTGCAGTGTGTGCAGTGTGTGCAGTGTGTGCAGTGTGTGCAGTGTGTGCAGTGTGTGCAGTGTGCAGTGTGCAGTGTGCAGTGTGCAGTGTGTCGTCAGCGTCATCTGAGCCGCTGCAGCGGTGCAACTGAACCCAGACACTGTCGGAACCAGAGTCGGGCCGGCGGCGATAGGCGCCAGACACCAGAGCCAGCACTGCCTGGCCGGACGGCCCAGTGCATCCGGCAGCAGGGGCGCATTCAGGGCGCACCATATCGGGGGAATTAACGACTAATGGCCTAGGTATGTCCTGCTAGATGTTATATCAACTTGCAAATGAATTATATCATTAAAATACCGTTTTCATAAATACCTACCTATTTCCCGTCAAGGTTTCTAAGCAATTTTCCGGAACAGCATCCAAGTCAAATCTGCATAAGTAACGATAGAGAGACGCCGGACACAGACCCCCCCCCCCCCCCCCCCAGACCCCCCCCCCCCCCCCCCCACAGACCCCCGCCACAGACATACACACACACATGCTCGTTCTCCGGGATTCTGCAGCGCAACGGTCGGCGGCGGTGAGTGTTGAAATCGGGGATTCCCGAGCGCTCGGCGGCCGGCCGACCAGACACGGCCAGACCAGTCATGTAGCTGGGTCCGATCGTAGGAACCGTCCCGATTCCAGTGCGGTGGCTGGCACGGCGGTCTGGTGGTACCCGCTGGTGTGGTGGCGGACGTCCGTGATATGTATTGCATAATCTGGTGCATTGCTGATAACTGATACTTGTGCCGTTCAAATTAAATAAGTACTGCACTCGATACTGTACAGGTCACTGCAAACCTAATGGAAGGTACAGGTCACTGCAAACCTAATGGAAGGTACAGGGCACTGCAAACGTAATGGAAGGTACCTACTAGTGGCGAGTCAGATACTGGCTTATATCTCAAACCATTTGTCGGAATCGTTTGACGTTTGAAATTTTGCATGCTGATGGTAGGCTGTCTTGAAAATGAAGTACACCTTTTTAGTCTGCATCTACGGAATTGTCTGAAATTTGCGAACAATCTTCAGAGCCATCTATCGCCTAAGTTCGTAACTTCATTCCTACATACGCCTATGATGCCCCAGCCAGCCGTGACCGCACGCGGTCAATCCGCGCTCTCGAAGCAGTTCCACGAGTGGGATTGGTGGAGGTCGGCTGAATGAACGGGCTCCTGCGTAAAGGCCAGCGTCAGGCCATGGTCACGTGGTTTGAACCGTGCGGGCCGGGTCAGCTGGGTCAATGACCTCCGGCCAGAACGCTTGCAGAGAGCTGAGAAGCCGCGAGTTCGGGGCCGGGTAGGCCGGGCCGGTAGCGTTGTCAATCTCGGGTGAACGCAATTATCGTCATCGTGTGCGTTATTTTAAGGTGCTTCGCTGACTGATAACAACGGATTGAATGGAATGTTACGATGAACGGGCAATTCCTTAGTCATAAATGTAGGAAGTAGATAGATTCGTAAAGAGGCACATATAATAGATAACACATAATACCAATAATAACGGGGGACCACCGAAGCTCTTGAAGATATTTCAAAGAACTGTGGAAGCTACTCCTATATTGGACTATAAACACACTAGGTGAACCAATGTTATGTGTATAAACCACTGACATCCATACATAGGCGTAGGAACAGGGGGGGGGGGGGGGCGTAGCAGGGGGGGGGGGGGGAGCCCCCCCAACATTTTGGATTTTAACATTACGCCTATGGGCGTTGCATGGAAATATTCGACTTCAGAATGCCTCCTGCCCCAACTTGAACATAGTTCCTACGCCCCTGCATCCAGATAATACCTAGACAGCCATCTTGCGTCGGACGGCCGTTCCCACACTGTGTGGTGGCGCCACCAGCCCTGGGGGGCAAAACATCGCGGCGCGCCATAGGGACCACTGTATAAATGGCAAATTTGAACGGCGGCCTGACTAAGCTACGCTTGGAAAAAGTTGTGCAAAGTAGCATCATATTATTCGCTGGAGATTCTAGATTGAGCCTAAACGAATTATAAGGTTCCACCTGGTCATGGGATTTCTGGAGAGCAGCTGCAATCAATGGTTACCATGGCCTTATTTGGGATGTAACAACCACGTTATACCGTTCACTTTCCGTTGCAAATGCGATCTAAGCTTCATATACTTCATATGAGCCTATTCATCGCATTTGCAACGGAAAGTGAACGGTATAATGTGGTTGTTACATCCCAAATAAGGCTATGGTAACCGATCATTTCAGCCGCTCTCCAGAAATTTCATGACCAGGTGGAGCCTTATAATTCGTTTGGGCTCAATCTAGAATCTCCAGCGAATAATATGATGCTTATACTTTGCACCTTTGATCGGGATTCGGGGGTTGTTGGATCAGGAACGTCGCCACACAATTTGGAGTGGGCGCAGGGGGCAACTGCTGAACAGATTGTGTTCAAATTTGGTGTGTGGTTAGGGATCTCTCAGCCGCCACTTTCCCACAAGTCAGGGGTGGGGTGCTTCTGCACGTGCGCACGTGTGCACCACGTATTTGTATCTCAGAAACTACTTCCCTGATTGAGTTTAAATTCACTATACATTTCCTTCGCGTTTGCTCGTTCATCGCCGACTACGGCGCCCTACTGGTTCGGTGAAAAGTTATGGAAGAAAAATGACGAATGACCTCAGGGTGAATAGATTTTACCTCTTGGAGGTCACAGGATAAAAATACCACATGGATTGGTAGACGACCCAGAAGGGGTGTTTATTTGGGGGGGGGGAAATTCCAAAAAGTCTCACACAATTCTGAAAACGCATCGGATTTGGCTTGCTTATGCATTGAAAGCTGATTTAAAGCTAACTTACCTTTGTAAAAGTTGCTTTGATTTCCTTCTATATCAGGAAATGTGTCAATCTTGCGCCAATTTCAGGTAGTTTGGGGAGGGGGGGGGGGGCAATTTCCCATTTTTCCCAACCGTAGATCCGCCACTGGATCTTTGTATTTTGCAAAAGATTTTACAAAAAAAAGAACAAAACAAAAAAAAGGACTCTGGTGAAAATTGGGCAATTTAGCCATTTCCTGTGGATTTATATGCATTTTCATGTATCCCAATGACATATAATTGGGAGGTCACAAAATAGACTTTACCTTAGGTCACCGATGTAAAAATCATCCGAAATAGCAGAATTGTAGGTGTTTATGACCTGATTAAATCGTGTGAGTATCTACTGATCGATCAAACACTGTAGCTGCGGCACGACTTCACATTTTTTTGGAGGTGGGATCACTTATACTTGACGTGTGACGCGACCTGAGGAGACCCGAGGTAAACAAATTAACAGGATTTAGGCAATTGATAGGCAAGCAGGTGTACTAAAAATGGTGGCGCGAAATGGCGTCATTTTCCGCTATTTCCAAAAAAACTAAGGGGGAGTATCCGCCCCCACTGGCGGATTCAGGGGGCGAACATCAGGGGAAAATGCCCCCCCCCCCTCCCACAGGAATCGGGGGAGGGATGCAATACAAGTATGCTCCCCCCTGCGCGTTCCCCGCACTGAACGTGAAAAACAATGATCTTAGGAGAAAACTTCATGAAAACGGAAGTTTTTTTTCTTCTCTTAAGAGTGTGCCTACTCACATCGCTTATTTGGGGTTATTGACACTGGTCTATAGAACATAATTTCTGAATTGACCCATGACTTTGGAGGAATTGAATTGAATTGACCCATGGGGAGGGGAGGGGAGGGGAGGGGAGGGGAGGGGAGGGGAGGGGAGGGGAGGGGAGGGGAGGGGAGGGGAGGGGAGGGGAGGGGAGGGGAGGGGAGGGGAGGGGAGGAGAGGAGAGGAGAGGAGAGGAGAGGAGAGGAGAGGCGAGGCGAGGCGAGGCGAGGCGAGGCGAGGCGAGGCGAGGCGAGGCGAGGCGAGGCGAGGCGAGGCGAGGCGAGGCGAGGCGAGGCGAGGCGAGGCGAGGCGAGGCGAGGCGAGGCGAGGCGAGGCGAGGCGAGGGGAGGGGAGGGGAGGGGAGGAGAGGGGAGGGGAGGAGAGGAGAGGAGAGGAGAGGAGAGGAGAGGAGAGGAGAGGAGAGGAGAGGAGAGGAGAGGAGAGGAGAGGAGAGGAGAGGAGAGGAGGCGAGGCGAGGCGAGGCGAGGGGTCAGAATCTGCCCCCGCTCGGATTTTCTCAATAACTTTAAAACTGTGATAGATATCAACGTGAAACTTTCAGTAACTTATACTGCATCAATTTATACTGCATCAATTCCACATACTGCATCAATTCCACGTCTTCTCGCTAAATTTTAATGAAATTAATGTAGTATTTTGGGAGATAATAACGTTTTAATGACGTCATATCATGCCATTTTTGGTGGAAAAACAATAAATGTTTGAAACATCGTACAACATAGAATTTCAAAGCAAATTGCAAATACAAAATCGTCAAAAGAAAGGAAATGTCATTCTCTTCTAAATGGCTATCTCGGATTTGTGATTTGTGGGGTTTGTGACCCCAAGAAATAAAACAAATATATATCTGAAAAAAATGTCCACAAAATACATTTTTGTGAATTCGAGAAGTGAATTTCCTAAGCTCGAATACCAAAATAAGGTGACCGGCCCAAATCCGCGGAGGAAAAAATGAGGGTACCTTTTTGCCACAAAAAATGGGGGTACCCCTCCCCCTAGTGATTTTCCTTAAAATAGGCCCTGCCCAGGGCTGGTGGCGCCACCACATAGTGTGGGAACGGCCGTCCGGCGCAGGATGGCTGTCTAGGTATTATATGGATGTCCGTGGAACGGGCCGTCCGGCGTATGTGGCGCGCGAGTTCGCTGTCTATGTAAGGTATTATATTGATGTCAGTGGTATAAGCATTCAAATGACGCATTCTGTAGCCTATTTCACAAAGCAAAAAGGTTTGTTTGTAATCGCGTTTGTAATCGCAAACATGTGTAATTACTAACTTCTTTGTGAAATAGGCCTCTGATAAAAACAACGTGGGTATATCTTAGACGTTTCCGTAAGGCCTTGTATTTTTTGTTTGGGTAGCCCCGACCGGTGGGCAGCCCCGAGTCACTTATATCGCGCAGCATCGTGAACAAAATGCGAATGAAACGGGAAGATTGCAAACATGAAATGGACATATAATATGCTAAGGAAAAGGACACATATATGCGCCTCGGAATAATGACATGACTAGATGAAATAGGCACGCAGTCGCATATGTAGGCAAAGCGAGAAAAGCAGGTACGTATTGAATTCCGGTTTGGCAGCTTAGGTGCATTGTTAGCATCCAATGTTCGACTTAATTATAGTGGTTTATGGAAATTCCTGTCACTGCAAATTTGTTGGTTAGATTATCAGTTGATTTTGTATCATTTGCACCAGACTGGTTATTAATTCTGTTGTTTTTTTTGCAACGATTCAATCATGATTCATTTTGAAATCTGAATGATTCAATCACCGTTCGATTCACGGAGAAAGTTTTGAGAATTGATTCTTTCCGATTCAAAGAGTCAAAACAAATATTTTAATCTATTCAGGTTTGATTCAACATTTAAATATATTTGGTGAATTTATGTCAACTCAATACAAATGGAAGCATACATATATATGATCATTAAAACATTGTTACAGCAATACTATTTCAGTATAAATGAAAGTAGCAACTGGGACTGCATGTATTTGCACAATTTACCAGTGTACTTGAATTGTTAAGAATCGTTAAATCTTTTGATTCAATCTTTATTTGCTCCCTTTATTTTATTTTATTAAAGCCCTTATTTGCTGCGGGTTTTGATTCAATCACGATTCATGAATCAAAAGATTTGGTGGTGAATCAATTATTTTTGTATTCAAGAAATTTTGATTCAACGATTCCAATCGATTCAATCAGTGTCGAATCAATAACCAGTCTGACTTGCACAAGAAAGCTTGAGGTGGGTCCCACTGGATTACAAGCTAAACCTTGGATTTATCCCCGCTTCCTTTCGTAGTATGTCGGCCATTCAAAGGGAGCGGTAGCGGCGGCGGGGGCGATAGGCGGTGGCGGCGAATTGTGTAGGTGAACGGCGGGACGCCTACCGGGGATGCAAATCACCAGCTGCGCGGCC